>JAOVVB010123272.1:0-12458 GCA_028570985.1 Heterobranchus longifilis | reverse complement strand
CCACGATCTTTCTCGCCCGCCTCAGTGACCTGGATTCATACAGGTCCTGGAGGGACGGCAGGTTGCAGCCAATCACCAAAATCTAGGATGTGAAGGCAGATTTTGGCCAATCACAGGTGATTTCGGAGAGAGAGCGTTTCTATTGGTAGTAGACAGTAGCTAAAGGGGCTACGGCTAATTCAAGGCTAATTTCTCAATGAGGGAGAAGAGTAGATGTGCTTCCAGCCTGTTCTGAGTTTTCTTTGTGTTTTTGTGGGAAAACCATGTTAAACACAATATTAATCATAGCAAAGGATTTTTGTAAAATAGGATACTGTAAAATGTGTCTAGGTGGACTTTAATTAGCTCCACACTCTCACACTGTCCTGTCACGCTCTTGAAGAAGTCAGAATTATTTTCTCTATTACTCTTTTTTAACTCGTCATCACGACGACATTTAGTCACTTTCTCTTCTGTGACAGCAAAACATGTTACCAGTCCAACTGGGCTAATTAAACACTTTTAAGGTGGACTAATTATTAAACACACACCACCAACAGCAACATTAAGGCTACAAACAACCCATAATGCAACACTCTCCCCCACCATTGAAAGACAGCTTTCAACACTGTGAATATGTTTGTCTAGTCGTCAAATATATTACGACCCCTACTTTTTCAAACATCATTTCCAGAAAAAAAATACTGTCTTATATTTGAGCTAATGCTGCAGTTTTTGTACAAGAGTGGCAGCCCCCAGTAGCTTCCTAGCACTGATCTGACGCACGGAGATGAACTGGAAAAAAAAACAACCATCAGTCAACCATCAGCGAGACAGTCTAACTTTTCTACCAACAAAAGCTTGTAGCATCTTACAAATTATTCTGATGGCAAAATCATATAAAACTTCACACATAGTGGCTTTAAATCCTGAAAATCAGCAAAGAGTATTCATGAATTATATCTGCATCAGTTATATTTCTCCAGTTATTTATTCAGGTTTTTCCTTTAAATTGATCACACGTCTGTATATATTCTGTTCAAATATGAATTAATAAGAATCTTGTTTTATTACCCTGGATGCCTTAAAGGATTTCTGGCTAGAAGCAACAGCGTATGACGTACAGCGTTATTAAATATGAATGTGGTCAAAATCTATTTTGCGTAAGAGACATGTAAAGTCATACGTGTAACAACTGTCTACATATTGTATAAACCAGACATTTAAAACTAAATCTGTTCCTCTGGTATGAAATACTCAGAATGCTTCCACTGAGCGAGACACACGCACACACACACGCACACACACAAGTTCAATATTTTTTCTGTAGTGGAATCATTGTGTCACTGGGAGTTTTGGGGAATGCCAGTTGAGGATGTCACATTTTGTAACATGCATCTCGCTCCGTCCCGCCGAGGAGCAATGTGGAAACATCCCCCTCCTCATCTCTCCTCATAACTGCTGCCAAAACTGCTCAGAGTGCCTCACAGTTCAATCTGTTCTGAGATCAGATCTAACAAACCGTAAACTGACTGAGACACAGGTCATCCAGCCATTTAAAAAAAAAAAAAAAAGAGCAAAAATGTATTCATTTACTCAACTCCATGTCAGTTGAGTCTAATATTCCACTGTTATTCAGAATATGACAATATTCCGAATTTGCTTCAGGTCACGTAAACAGCATATTCCTTTTTCCAAATATAGTATTTTCTGCTTACATGTGGGATATGCCGGAATTATGCAGGTTTTAGGAGCATTCTTTGGACATGTATACAGCGCATTCAGAATAACAGTCTCAATTGGGGTTTTCACCGCAGTTTGCGACAGTCAGCTCTGTGCATTGCTATGGTTACTGCACACAAACCAGCAGTTTGCGAGGCTGGGGTAAGAGATGCATGCACAGAAGAAAAGTCCACATTTAAACTACTTTTAAGACGACAGCGGGTCCGTCCCTCCACGCAGGGAGGGAGAGCGCACGGCCCCCAGGAATACATATAATCATCGCAAATATCACAAGACCAACCTTTGACGGTGGTTGAAAGAATAAAAGCGGGAGGCTGTCCACAACCAGTGAAAAAGTTTGAAAAATCCTATTTTGCTATTTTTATTGGTGGAATATGTGTAATCAACCATCCTTATTGCAGGGGTTAAAGCAAGAAACGATTTGTGAGTCTGAAATGTGTAAATGTGGAGTAAAGGAGTAAATGTGTGCAATGTATTGAATTAAGTATTATGATTTTAAAACTGCTCTGACTGAAATCATGCATGGTGCCTGCAAACTTAAAACACTGTTCTTGTGGGTGGGACTTTTTTTTTGCCATGTCCTCACCATTCATATCTATACAGCCAATGTGTTTATGATTATATTGTTTACTAGAGCACAAAATAACACTGAAGAACCAGATTGATGCGTTCAGAAGGTGAAAATTCCTGTAGGAGATTTTTTTAATATCGCAAATATTGCAATGTGAGTTTTATCCAATATCGTGCAGCCATAGTCTAAAGTGCACGGTGCAAGTGCACTTTTGATAGTTAGACGGCGCATAGTCTGTGTGCAAAGTAAGGCGCAAAGGGGTTGTATTTAATCCTTTAATTAATCATAGATGTGTTTTGGGTCATCTCCCATTCCCTTTAAACTTCCCTTTCACTCCCCCTATACCAGTCTCTGTACACTATTGCTTTTTAAATGATGTATTGTATTGATTTATAATAGTTTTCTTTAAGGATTTACTTTAATGAGAGGCTGCTTTAACTAACTGTAAACTTTTCCATGCGTGTAGATTTGTCACTGTGGTAAATATCGGGCAACATTTAAGCAGCAAAATGAAAAACTGTGGTTAGAAACTTGTCAGAGGAAACAGAACTAAACTTTTAGCTTCTGAAATAATGAAGTTACTCTCTATGCTGACGGCTTTTCCTCGTGCGCAACGCACATTTCACCCACCCAAAAACCCATCCGCTATTAATCAGAACGGTAAGCTTCTGGTAATATGATATTGTAATTTATTTCCCAGCATTGTATCAACATGACGACGATCAATCACGTTCAGTCTGTTTATCCAGAGATGGGAAGTACTTAAGTAGATTTTTCAGGTATCTGTACTTTACTTGAATATTTATTTTTCTGACAACTTTTTACTTTTACTCTCTACATTTTAACACAAATATTTGTACTTTCTACTCCTTTACATTTTCAAAACACTTGTTACTCGTTACATTAGTTTCAATGCATTTGAGGGGAATTATCGATACTTTTTTAAAATTTCCGTGCATCAACATCAACACTGATCTCAACCTTTATGGACCAATAACACACAGAAAATACGATCCCTTGGTCTGTCCATCAGCACACATCACGACAGACTAAACAACGTCATGACGTGAGATTTGCACATTGGAGCAAAGTTACTTTTCATTAATTATATTATTTTATTTGAAGTAAGTTTAATAATCTTATAGAATTATATGACGTGAAGTTAGCTTTGCACAGAAACAGCTGGTACGAAATGCTTTTTAAGTACTTTTTTGTCTGTGTTTTTGTGACTCCACGTGCGTCTCCGGACTTTGATGAGAAACGTTTTTAGAATACGTCAAAAACAAACGTAATCTGGGAGAAAATGTGTCATTCTGCAGGAGAGCAGGTGAGAAGCCCAGACACACTGAATGCACAAACAGCAACAGCGGTCACACGCTTGAAACTCATCAAAATCTAAATTCCAGTCTATGGAAATTTTGGATTTTAAGCTTGTGCTTTTTGCTGCGGGCAAACTTTTTTTTTTCATTCTGAGCAGACAGATATTAGTGAGATCTGTGAAGCTGTTTTGAAGCTGCAACCTGCTGCTGGATAACATGCAACAACATGATTGATTCTGAAGTTTGTGAAACATTATGCATGGAGTACCATGCGGAGTGATGAGGTCTCAGACGCAGCCTTGACCCCTCTCACACTTTATTAGTGTTTGCTAATTACTTCAAAGTCCTTCTTTTTGTGAAGTGTTTAGATTATTTTGTCGACCCGATGTGAGCATCAGCGTGCAGACTGACGGAGAGGAGAGAGGAGCAGGACGGAGGTTTTGGAGGAGCGTGCAGAGCGAGCTGTGCCCGTCGGGGGTTTGGTTTTTCTTGCAGGATCTCTTTGCTCCCCGCTGAGGCTGTTCTGGTGAAAAAGTCTCTGAACTGGGTCACAGCTGTGCTGCACACACTGGCACCGTGGCACATTTCTCTGTGAGTGAGGACTATCTGAAGGCCGGGGGAGAAAATGAGCGTGCTTGTTAAACTGCCCCCCCTCCAAGTAAGATGAGAGGAGCGAGAAACAGCCAGAGCAATAAATCATTAATCCACCATAAAGGGGCTCGGGGAGGAAAGGCAACGTCTCTCTGTGTTTTAATGTGAGACGGATGTACGGCTTGGACCTCCGCCACCTCTGAGGTACAGAGAAACTAGAATACACAGTCCAGAGGGAATAACAGCGAAACCAGAAGAGGCTTTTTTCACTAAAATCAGTGTGTATATGCAGGTGTTTTAACACGACAAGAGCCGGGATTTCATAACTCCAGATTCCAGACTGGAAAATCTAAATACCCAACTGAGAGATTAGTGTAGTTATTGTATTTGGAGATATCTTTTAAAAAAAACAAACAACACCAAAATGTATATTTTAACACGTTTCATTTGGGTAGTTATACATTTGTCAATATTCATATCATTGTAGAAGAATTTGTGTCTGAGATGACGAAGAGTCGCAGGAGTTACAGACGGAGGAGACGCGTCATCGTGTCGGGAAAAAGACTGAACGTCGGGTAGTAATTTGAATTTACGTATTTAAAATATAAAATATGAGCAACTGTATTCCAAATTAGTGGTATTTGTTGTGTAATACTACACTGAAATACCATTTTATGCTTCAGTTAACTTCAGTTCTGCAGACAGCATCTGGCTCACTTATAGCCGCCATTTTGGGGATTCAAGCAATTCAAGCTAATCTTTAGCTAAATGAGTCACATGGTTTTATATGCTGGCATGTCACCAGCATGCATCATACATAAGTTTAGACCTGGATAACTGACAGTCATTGTACCTCACATGCAGAAAAGTGACTTTGACGAGCAACAAGTCGTTTTTTGTTGAAAATGAAAACTTGAAATATGTGCTTCTGTCCATCACAGGTGGAAATGATGGGAGTTACCTGCATGTCTGGTCACATGGGTCAGTTTACCTCACTCTCCACACCACGAAAGACAGAAGTGTGTGTCAGAGAGATTTTTTTGGAGAAAAGGAGTTTTTGAAACGTCCCAGATTGTTTCTGAAGGAGACTCAAAGCTCAGCTGGGTCCTGACCTCACACGTCTCTTCATTCATCAACTTCTGTCAACTCCAGTGATGTCATTTTAAACTGAGATATATTTGCTGTAAAAAAAAATACATAATGCAAACTAAAACATTACAATGTGACCTTAACCATTTAATGATTTATGTATGCAGAGCTAATAGATTTAATTCCCTCCCAGGCTGGACTCTGGTGAGTTGGAGGTCTGGCATTAAATGACTTTGTCTTGCCCTCAATTACCGCTGGGAATAAAGATTACAGAATAAGAGCCAAAGTGAGGCGGATGCCCAGGTTATACATTTGTATAATCTATAACTCTGCTGGCTCAGATTGTCATTAAGACACGCTCTCATGCACTCGTTGTATTAACGGATAAATCAAAAATGTGGCCGCATGCCTGCAAAGGTTTTTAAACAATCTTCACGATCAGCATTAAAGCGGAGGTCAGGTCCAAAAGGTTTTAAAAGTCAAGTTGAAGATTTGAGCAGAACGGAGAGTTTCCCTCCCTGCTGACAGGAAGTAGCAGCCGGCTGCCACAAAAAAGGAGCAAAACTCTGCCAGAACAGACGCTTTCTTATTTCTTTTTCTTGCTCATGTTTTCTCTTTTAACCCGGTCTCTGCTTCCCCCCCTGAAGTTATTCTCTTTGTTTTTTATTTGATTCATAGGCCTATACTATTTTTTATGTTTGTGTGGAACCCAGAAAGTGTATTATAACGCTGAGTAGCCACTGGGGTTCTTCATAAACAAATAAACACACATCCACGCTCACATGAGCCTGGAGACTCGGAGGGGGAAGAAAACAAAAGTTTCCATCAGCAGGAAGGAATGTTAAAATGGTGAGAAGGAGTAATGTGGTTGATGCAGCAATGATGTGCATTCACACGCAGTTCAGGCTAGGTGAGAGAAAAAGCAGTTACTGCTGTGAAAAATGGCAGAAGTTTCTTATTTTCTTCTTATTTTGCTGTGTGAAAGACCAAGCTACAAAAATAGCAGACACCGAAAAAACACAAATATAGTGAGGTGATACTCCAAGCAGAGAAAGCTTGAGTGTAGTTTTTTTTTAGATATTTACGTCTGAAACAAAGTGGTAGACTGACTGATACTGCCGTCCTCAGAGAAGGCTAGAAATTAAGTTAAGCATATGATGAAACTTGTTTTGTGGCTACGACGTCTAGAAGGTAACCCTAGATTTGCTGGAGTCTCGTGAGATGGGTAAAGTTAGGCATTAACCTCGGCTAGTTAAAGTTAGATTGGTATTGTTAGGTTGTCGGGAAATGAGTCTCCTGAGAGTTTTTGCTGGTTTTTTTTGCAAATCTAGGGTTACCTTCCAGGGTTTTTCCTGGCTCAGAATGGACCTTTGGGGGGTGACGACGGACGACAGTGTAAAATACAACAGCTGAAGTCAAAGAAGTTTTATTTGAGTTTATGTTCAGTTGTTGGATACATTGTTATGAACCACATTCAGAGAGGGTTTGAATTGTTGTTTTTATTCTCAATTCTTATTATTTTGTTGCTGGTGATTTTCCTTTAGGGGTGGCTAAAACCTCAAAAAATACTCTATGCAGGAAAAACCCTGCCTCACATGTCCTAGGTATAGGCCTACAGGTGTTTTACTTTATTTTACTTTATTTATTTAGACAGGGACAGTGCACAATAAAACATATAACAATAACTCTGTATAAAACAAAGAAAGATGTATTGCACCAGGTTATAGCAAAGATGCTATTTTCTGCCAATAGTCCCTGGGCAGGTAGGTGGAAAAACACAATACCAGTGTGTGCTGCCTTTAAGGTATTTCTGCATTGGTTTGGTGCTCTCTCAGTCTGATCAACCGGCAGGTAAACATTAATTCAGTATTATTTGGGATTCTGCATGCCTATAATCCATTAAACAACAGGGGTATTCGGTGGCATCTCTGCTTTTTCTCCATCACTCACCATAGCAAGTGCAGAAATGTTGGAGAAACACGACAATGTGAGATGAGCTAGGAGGACCAGGAGGCTGCTATTTTTACACACTGTTCTATTGTGAGGGTTTACACGATGTCCTTTTGAATAGAGGTCAGGTCCTCTGCTCACAGCCACGTTCTTTGTTTAACTGCTGCATTAAAAGGGCTGGATGGGCTAGAATTATGTGACAGGTCTGGAAACCAACAGCCTTTTCTTTATCGATAAATACACAAAACTAAACATACGTGAGAACATCAGTGCAGTTAGCGGACAGTCTTTGTTCTGCAGGACTCCAAACCGGGAGAGTTTCTTAAATCAGCGCTCCCGGTGGTCGCAGTTTTAAACACGTGGTTAACGTTGTGATGTAATTTGGTTAGGATTAGGACAAGATTGTGGTTTGGGTTATAATCAGTACATTTGTTACATTACCTCACTTCTTTACATATGTGGTGTACTTCTGTTTGTTACGTAAAGTTAAAATAACTCAATGTTGACTTTTAGTTTCAAATGGGACACGAACTGCGGTCTCCCCGATCCACCACCCCTACCGCCCACCCTAAACAGACTTTCTCGATCTTAATACTGCGTGACATAACTTCTTGTTTTTCTCCCGTCATAATTATTACGGCCACTAGAGGTCGCCACCTAATAATCGTAAATATGGGGTGTAATAAGCTGCTTGTACAAACGACCTATCGGGTAGTTTTTCCAGATATGTTGTTGATGAGTTGATGAGTTGTCGATGTTGAGGAATCCAGATGTCAGAGATCACAGGTGTACTATTTGCAAATTCTATCTTGGGCTGCATTTTGCGTACAGATTGGGGAAAGCATTAGCCTAGCATCGCTATGCTAATTCACAAATGTGAATGAGTCATGATTGACAGCTGTTATTGACTCGTGATTGGTCAGGCGGGTGCATGGGCGGGACTTCGATGCCGCCCCGGTCACTACTGCACAGACTCTGGTTGCAAAATTACAAGATGGCGGCGCCCGTATCCGGGGTATTTTGGCTTCACTTTTGAGGAAGTGGAGATGCGTCGTCCATTTTTATACAAAGTCTATGGGTGGAACCTCTCTCTCTCTCTGCAACCAATCAGAGCGACGTGCTGAGAGACACATGCAGGTCGATGGTGCTTGGTCTGTTTTGAAACAAAAACCAGTGACCTGTCGCAAACTTTCTGTGTAAAAAGTACATTAAAATGTGTTTCTGAAAACATTTTCGGCGAGAAATATGCAAAACAGTAACAGAATCTTGATTCCTATTTGATCAGCACCGCCGAGTTGGACAGTTTGATCTGAATTTATAAATGACTTTCTGGTTTTCAATTATTCTCGATCCAAATACGGCCCCTGATTCAAATGCAATTGGTCGTGGCCGTTATTTCATGCAGCATACAGATTCATTAAGTGCGGTGTTTGTCAGTGGAAATAATTCACTGTTTCAGCTGTTTCTGGCACTGTAAAGTTTGACAGTTTGTTCTGAGAGTCGTGCCTGGTGCGGACATTCGGTAACTACATTCTAGCATGAGTCAATGCCAGTTACGTTCTGTAAAGTTTCATTCTAAAATGACAGCCATCATTTTTAAACCTGCCCCATATTAGATTTAAAGGGCTGTGATTGGACAGGAGATTCTGGTCGGTGGGAAATGTGTTTGAATGGAGGGAGGCCAGGCGGAGTAAATGAAACATCGGCTCCGCAGATAACGGCTGGTTCCCAGGCTATAAGAAAGCATTAGATTTCAAACAAAACAATCGTTAACAATGGATGGCTCATTATGGTCTCTCGACCCTCCCCTGAAGAAACCCAGTGTCTCAGTTGTTGCCTGCAATCGCCAGCTAATTGTAGCACAACCTCGCCGCTATTAGCCCTCCACGGCCAGACTTGCCATTAGCTGATTACTGCACACCCACTATCTTATTAATGTAAATCCCTGAAACAAAATATGGCAGAGGCACAATATTTATTTTGCAGTCTATTCACACGGTCTCAGTTGGCTCCAATGCTTTATAGAGATTTTTAATGAGTCTTAACCAACCACCAAAGAGGCCGATTTATTATTCCATCCTGCTGCCTGTTTAAATGAAAATAAATACATAAATAAACAAATAAATTAGAAGAAATACCGTTGTTGTTGTTTTTTGCAGCAGGAGAAGGCGCCTGCTGAGGTGAATATGCTGCATTTGAATTTACTGTTGAGGTTATCCATCTATGTTTGCATCTCAACAAATATAATTTAGACCTTGTACTTATCTTGTCTGCAGCAGGTGATATACAATGCTCTCCCTTTGTTGACTCCTTTGTTATAAATTAATGTGTGAGCTTGTCCCATCTCTCATTATGTGGCCTAGGCGGAGTTGTTTATATACTGCCTCCTTAGCAAAAAGAATTATAATTGATAACAGGCCAACTTTATTGATTTATACCGAAGAAATGTCTTGTTATCGTATTTGCACAGACGTATTTCTACATGACAGTCCTTGTTTATCATTTGTATTTCTACCCTGTGTGTGTTTCTCATTGTTGTATCTAATTGAAAGGCATTCAGCGTGCAGTGTTGCAACAATGCAGTGAATGCAAATTTCTGCGAACATACAATTACCGACTTCATGTTTTCAGCCACAGATTCTGCACTTCTTTCCCCCATTAAAACCTCGGCAGTCTCGGCTGCAGCCGACGTGAAGCCTCATCCCGTCTCATGCTGCTCGGGCACCTGCCAATATGTCCTCGTTTAAGAAATCGCCTGGGCTGATAAATGGCCGCGCTCTTTTTCACCACAGCTTAACAGAGTGCCGGCCGCCCATAGGGTCGACAGAGAGGCTCTCAATCTGCTGCGACAGAATTACATCTTGTATCGGCCAGAGGGATGAGAGCCAATTCACAGCACCGCCGGGGTTGGGGAGTAATGGAATTACATTTCTAAAATACAACATATAAGTATCAGATTTTTAATTTTGAAATGAGAAACCCAAAATCAGGAAACAAGCTGTAATTTAGAAATAAGCAAACAAGCGGAAAACGACCTGTTTTGGTAATAAAACACGAAAAATCGATCCTGATTATCTTTGATGCGCTTAGAAATGCATTAAAATACGGCCGTAAATCAAATCATAGAAACTATTCTTTCTCTTCTTCTTCTTTGCGTTGTTTTTTTGTGACCCAGAAGTCAGCAGTATGGTGCTTGCTGCACCAGGAAGTCAGGAGCAGTTTGCGGTGGATTTAAGCCACAGACATAAACAGGTATTTGCACAAATGTGCAGATTTTATGCAGATTTTGCAGAAAACAGAGTAAACAGAGTGTCATGTGGTGATATCGCCACAGTGTGGAACGACACGAGGCAGCGCTCTCTGTTGACATCCTGAATACGAAACCGCCAAGATCACTGAACAACTAACAGCTCACAACAAAAAAACAACGCAAAGAAGAAGAAGAATAGAAATAGTCTTTACAGCCATATTTTAATTCCCAGTTTCCATATAAGCACATGAATTTTTAGTTTTGCGTATTTTGTTTCCTTGTTTCTAAATGGTAGCTGGGAAATCCGTTGGATGAAGGGTTGTGTTAAGAGTTTGTTTTTATTTATTTTTTAACACCAGGTGGATATTTGGTTGTAAATAAACTTGGGATAGTTGTTTGTATATTTATATCGGTTGTAAATAAATGTGGAAATCTGTTTAAATAATATATGTGTTAATAGATGAGAAGTGAGAAAGGCGTAGGGATACATCCGTTTTACTCCTTTTCAAACACTTTTGTTTTGTTGGTTCTCAAAATAAATAAAAAATGGATTAATTCATTCAGAGAAACCTTCCCAACACGGAGCGTCACCAGTGCAAAATCCCCCCCAACGTCCTAACTGCGTTCTGTTTCAATGTTATCTGATTTGCTGCAATGATCTCCCAAAAAAGTAGGGAGCGAAAGCCAGAGATCTTTCTCAGTCTTGAACCTTGAATCGATACAGAATCAATACGGGGAGCTCCATTGTCTCCGTGTGTGAAAAGAGTTTGTCTTCTGCAGAGGTTTTATCTGCCTGCAGCCGTCAGACAGTCAAACAGCAGCTGTAATACATTCATGTCTGTTTAATTAGCTTTTCCTAATAAATTAATTTGACCTTCCTGAAGTATAGTGCATGCTCAGTAATATAGTTTATATTTAACATAATCCAAACAATTCTAGAGTCCAATGATATCCATAACATATAAACAGTGATGGGAGGGCTAGTTTTAAAACATATTCCACTACAGATTACTGAATACATGCCCTAACATGTCATTTGTAACATATTCCATTATTACTCAAATTAAGTAACGTATTCTAAATACTTTGGATTACTTTTGGAATACTTTAAAATGTCTCTTATATTTCCAAAAACACATTCCTGACAGCGTGGCAGCTGCACACACACACACACAACTCGCTGCAGCTGCTGCACTCGCCCCGATATTTGGATCCGCTCCAAAGTTGACTGGGTTCTTCCTTGGCTCATGTCACATCCTTCCAACAAGTTTCATGAAAGTCGGGCCAGTAGTTTCTACTACAATACTTGTATTTGGATTACTCCCTGCACCCTGCATGTATCACAGCCTGGTCTCACGAAACAGGTGTATGAATAACATGTCAATTTTGTGCCATAACGTTTGTTTTTTGTATTCACACGGGGATTTAAACTGTGAACCCATTTGCCTTATTATTACACACTCCGAATAACTACTCCGGAAGTGAGGACATGTAGTATAAAGACCGAGAAGTCTGTGTGTCCCATGTGCAACAATTTTGGTTCTTTATGTTGATTAAGTAACATACATTGATTTACTTGCTTAAGTATGCTAATATATGTAACAAACGTCCTTATTTTAAACCAAACCATGATGTTTCCCGAAACTTAACCACCTAGTTTTGTTGCCTAAACTCAAGTTTTGTTTGAATTCAGAAAACTGCGACCGCAGTGAAGAGTCATAGTTGGGAGCGTACAGGTAACATCAAGGTTTCCTGAACACCAGTCGTGAATCGGGCAGAAAGCTTGAAATGCATGACACGACAGCGAAAAGTGGCGTGCTATTTAAACGCTTTCCCATGAGCTCATGTTGACCTCAACCTTCATCATCAGTGAAGGATGTCTTCACTTCAGAGCCCAGAGGGACATCTGGGACGGGGTATTCCTGCGGAGGGGGGGGTGGGGGGGGGGGTGACATGTTAATTCTGG
>JAOVVB010123253.1:0-12458 GCA_028570985.1 Heterobranchus longifilis | reverse complement strand
GCAGGTAGTGTACCAGACTGTCCTCGACAGCAAAACGCCAACAGTTGAAATTTTTTCCTGTAATACGACCCATATGACCCGTTGATGTTATGGTGCCAAAAAGCAGGAAGTAATGTAATAATAATAATAATAATAATAAACTTTATTTGTACAGCACCTTTCATATAAGAAATACAGTTCAAAGTGCTTCACAGCAAAGAACAAATAACATAAAATGAACATTAAAAGCATGTTAAAACATTAAGAGCAATAATAATAAAATTAAGATACAATGCATTAAAAGTACAGCAGAGGTCACATAAAAGTGTAAATCGAATACATAGAATGCATAAGAACAACAATTGCATAACATCAGTAGTACAGTGTATTAAAACGTGCAGAGAGCAAGTGCAAAGCTACTTAAATGCTCGGGTAAAGAAATATGTTTTAAGCTTTCTTTTGAAAATATCTAGCGAGCTGGCTTCCCTGATGTCTATGGGCGGTGTGTTCCATAGTCTGGGGGCGTAACTGACAAGGCTGCGTCACCGATTTTCTTTCTGCTGCCTCTGGGAACCTCCAGTAAACCAGCAGCAGATGATCGGGGTTTGTGTCCCGTTTGAAAATAAAATTAAACAGCAAGGTTTTTTTAAGGTGCATAACAACCGGAAGTATGTGATGTTCCACGTCATGGGGCATGCCGCGTCACGTGACATTCCATGTCATGCACAGAAGTGATTTGTCACAAAATTATGTCACACTTGATGTCTCAAATATTAAGCTTATGTTTTCCTTGTTTCCAGTTTTTCCCTTTTTTTTAATCTGTATGATAGTGTGGGTGTCTATATAGTCCAAGTGAGTGATCTCCTTGCGCTCTTCTTTGGTTGGTTGAGTAGTGTTTTGGAATGGGGGACAAAAGAGTGTTTGAACTGGTTTTTCCTGCTGCCTGGCACTCTAAAGTGCCTCCCAGAGGGCAGGAGCTGGCACTCCTCATGCAGAACATGAGAAGGGTCCAGGGTGATTTTCTCGGCCAGGCTGAGGGTTCTTTTAGTGCAGCTGTCGAGGAAGGTGTTTTCCACAGAGTGACCCACCAGATGGAGCAGATCTTCAGGAGCCGGAGTATCCTGGTCTTCAGTTGAGCTGAGAGGCCACTGAACCAGACTGGGCCTCCGTACTGCAGGACGCTCTGTAAGGTGGAGTAGAAGAATAGTTTGAGGATCTCCTTACTGGCTCCGAAAGATCAGAGTCTTCTCAGGAAGTAGATCCACTACTGCACCTTGCTGCAGATGAAGTCCACATGGTGGGTCCAGGACAGCACACTGTCTACATGCACCCCCAGGTATTTGAATGTTGATGCTTGCTTTATAGGTTGGTTGTGGTCTTGTGGGGCTCCAAAGAAGACCTCCTCTGTTTTGAGAGTGTTGAGTATGAGGGCATTATGGTCACACCACTGAACCATTTTATTGACACTGTCCATGTAGAGGTCTGGCTCCTCCCCCTCCTTCAGCAGAGCTACCAGTGCCATGTCATCAGCGAATTTGATGATGTGGTGGTT
This sequence comes from Heterobranchus longifilis, assembly GCA_028570985.1. Lineage (NCBI taxonomy): Eukaryota > Metazoa > Chordata > Actinopteri > Siluriformes > Clariidae > Heterobranchus > Heterobranchus longifilis. Next base: position 10,927 of record JAOVVB010123253.1, on the reverse strand, counting down.
AGACACACTGGTAACACAGTCGTTGGTGTAAAGGGTGAATAACAGAGGGGGGCTGACACATCCTTGTGGAGCGCCACAGCTGGTTGTAACTAGGGGGAGTAGGTGTTGTTGACCCTGATCAGCTGTTACCTGTTGATGAGGGAGGAGCAGTACCAGTGGATGAGATGTGGGTTAATCTCCATCTGATGCATTTTGGAGAGCAGTATTGCAGAGGAGAAGTCTATATAAAGCACTCTGGCATATGGTTTTATTTTTGCTGCATCCAGATGTTTTGAGACAAGGTGCATGAGTGTAGCAACAGTGCTGCGCTCTCGCTTGTATGCAAACTGATATGAGTCCAGTTTATCCTGTATAGACTGAGAGAGCATGTGAGAGATGATTCTCTCCAAGCTCTTCATTAATACAAAGGTTAGGGCCACAGGTCGAAAGTCATTCCAATCCTTGGGGCATGGTTTTTAGGAAGTGGGGTGATGTGGGATGTTTTCCAGGCTGTGGGGACATAATATGTGTCTAGTGAATAGGGATAGACCGATTAATCAGTCGGCCAATTAAAAGCAAAAGAGATGCTGCTTGGTGGTCCTGTGCACTAACATTGTTTTTATTTATGTAAGTTTATACATTTCAGAAACAAAGAGATGTGGCTATCTGCTGAATAAATATTAAATAAATGTAATTTTTAAATTGTTGTAGGCTATTTTATCAGATGCAAAAAAAAAAGAAATCGGTCGTTTTGGTCTTAGTCGACTAAGATTTCTTTTGTCGATTCGTTTTTTTTAATGCTAAATTATAAAAATAAATAAAAATGACTTATTTCCAAGAAACCTGTGAGCACATCTCTGGAAAACACAAGATTTAAAGTGGTGCTTTCACATGATTCTTTGTGGAGAAACTCAGTTTTACAGATCTGTCTATTTAATCGACTAATCGTTTAGTCGACAAAATTGTATGAGTGTTAGTCAACTAAGAATTTCTTCAGTCGAGGACAGCCATAAAACCAAAACAAAATCGGCACTATAAATCAGCCATTGGCCGCCCTGCTCTCTAAGTATCAGTATCGGCCATTGAAAGACTCATATCGGTCGACCACTACGAGTGAAAGCTGGAAAATGGGCTGCCACACCAGGGCGAGCTCCTTACTGTATGTCTTCAGAATAGAGGCACTGATGTTGTCAGGGCCGGTGGACTTATGTGCATTGAGATGTTGAAAGACGTTGGCCACCTGACCCACTGAGATTTCCACTCTATCTTCAGACTCCACAGTTACTGACTCCAGCACCTCCCTGCATCTCTCAGAGCTCCCAGTGGTTTCAAACCTGGTGAAGAAGGTATTAAGTTTGTTTGCAGGCACCAGCTCATCATTAGTCACACATGACTTGTTGTGTTTGAGTGGCATACCCATCATATTTTTCATTGTTTCCCACGTTTTCCAGGGGTTGCCAGCCTTGAATGCCTCCTCAGGATGCCTCCTGTGTGCATCCTTTGCCTTCCTGAGTTTGACTCTCAGTTCCTTGTCTCTTTTCTGCAGCTCCATCATGTCTTTGTTTTTAAATACTAATTTCCTTAGGTTCATTATTTGTTTGATGTGTTTGGTTATGTAAGTTTTGTTTATTGGGATACACTTTAACCAGAGGATGATAGGATGATTTTGTGGGGATGATAGACTGTACACAGAGTGTCCTCCCAGTCAGTGCAATCAAAGCAGGCTCCCAGCTCATCTTTATTATTCTGAGTCCACTGTCGTGCCACCTTGTTCTCAGGTTTTTTGCTTTTCAGCTTGGTTATGTAGGTTGGAATGAGATGCACCGCATTGTGGTCAGAGTTGGATATTGATGGTTTACTCCTGGATTGATAGGCATTCATGAGATTTATGTAAACTTTGTCCAGTATATTGTCCTTCCTTGTTCCACATGTTACAACCTGTTGAAATCCAGGCAAATAACAATAGCAGGGGTGTCAGTGAATTGCTGTTGTAGGTTGTGCACACATTCTGCTATTGAAGCAGCAGCACGGTGTGTTTTGCCACTTGGTGGAACATAAACAACAAATAGCAGAATGCAGCCAAACTCTCGGGGGAGATAAAAGGGTTTCAACCCTATGCACAGGAGTTCAAGGTCACTGTTACATATTACCTCTTTGATTGTGTTTTGGCGACACCACCTCTCATTTATGTAAATACATATTCCACCTCCTCGACTTTTCCTTGAGTTTTCATTCCTGTTGACCCGTACGAGTGAAAATCCATTTACGTCAAAGAGTGATTCAGTAAAGCATAGAAGAGCACCTCACAAAATTCAAATGAATACCTTGCATAGGCCCTTATCTCGTCAATTTTGTTGGTGATGGAGCGCAAATTGGTGAAAGCAGTGAGACCCAACCAAAAAAAGCAAAGTTGCCAAAAACCAAAACAATGATCTGAAAGATGTTAAAAGTTTGCATAGAGTTGAGGGGAGCTGCTAACCTGACGCCGTCAGATTGTTTCACAGTAGCATCTGAGAAGCTGTCATTAGAAACTGTTTGGAAAAGGGCAGGTGCTTTGAAAAAAATACCTGGCAGGTGATTGGACGAACCATCTGTCATCACACTTGTGCAGAAGTCAGTCAGGAGAAGTGCAGAAAAGCCTTCAGTGCCATTCTTTGCTATTCTTTCAATGAAGAAATAATCTCCAATTCTGATATAACTGACGATATTGCGATTTCGCAGCATCTAAGCGCAGCTCACACACATAAACCACGCCTGTACTTGCCAGTAGATCCTCGCAGGGCACTGATTGGTCCAGTCAGATCCTGACCGGACCCAAACGCTTTACTTGATGCCTGGCAAGATGGATTTGTACGATTGCATAATTTTGTGATATCGCGGGAATCCAGCTGCCATGCAAGGTAAAGGAGCTGCAGAATTAAATCTCTGTAGATTTGTACTATGACTTATTTCACATTACACATATTGATTTGAGCAGGATAGGCAATAAAAAAGAGACCAAAAAAACTGGAATCAGTCAATATCACAGACTGTAATAGACGAGACCGGTAGCCAAGAATGAGACAAGTCCGAGACAAGAGAAAAAAATAGTCCAGACCAAGAACAAATCTCAGCATTGTAACCTTGAATATTTGAGTTCACGGTGTTTGTAAAGCATATTAAATTAAACATAAAAAGGCAACTGTCAATGTCAAAAGTGGAGAGGACCTTCAGTGTAACCGAGCATAAAAAGAAAAGTAGAAAAACTGAGAAAAGTGAAAAGAACTGGAAGCCTCTGTGCTTGCAAAGAGGCAGAGCACTGAACTGTAAATACTCTCATGTCTCTAATGTCCATCTAAAACATCAATGACAACCCAGCTTTCTTCACTTCAGACACATCGATTCCAGAGTTATACATCCTCCATGTGTGGGCGGATACCTAGAGCCATCCAGTAATTTGATGGTGGAGTAAAAGAAATAAATTTAATTTACACAATGACCAGACAACGTGATACAACATCCCCAAGGACAAACACTGAGTCATCAATAAATTAGATAAGGAGAAGTGCTTTGCCTTGGTATCCTGGCACATTCTCGTACACAGCTGCAACACACCGCTGCATGCAACAGCAGACACAAACACGCACACACTTCTGGCTCAGAAGGGTTGATGATTAAAACTCTAAAGAGGGGAACACAGGAGAAAAAATGTAATCAGGGCCCAGGCTCCAGCTCTATACCTCAGGTGTAAGAAACAAAACAGTGATTCTGCACTGAAATGAGAGTGAATATCACTAACTGGAATCATCTGATATGAAGTCTCATCAAAGCGTAGAAGCTTTTGGGTTCTGTCTCTAATTTGCTCTTTCTTTCTATTTTTGTATGAGTCCCAAATGTGCAGTCATGTGCTTCCATCTTTCATGTCGGTGTTGTTATCTCTCTCGTGGTATCTGCACTGTGGATCTGTCATTGATCACTCACTTTGATCCCTGAGAACCTCACATGATAATATGCACTCTCATCATCATGCTGTAGCCTCAGAGGCTCTCACAGGCTTTTTCACTTTGTCTCTCTTTGCATGCCGTGTACTTCTCAGTTTCTCTTTCGAAGTTTGGTTGTGAGTGTTAAAGTTCGTAGCCTGGCATCACCAGACTAATTTGCAAATCCGAAATTAGTCTGGGACCTCTCAGTTCATTTTCGATTTCAAAGACCAAAATGCCTCTGGACGCAACTGGATAGACCTGCAACCAATCAGAGCAACAAAACGTGACCTACAACCAATCAGAGCAACGAAACGTGACCTACAACCAATCAGAGCAACGAAACGTGAGCTACAGCCAATCAAAGCTACCAAACGTGACCTACAGCCAATCAGAGCAACGAAACGTGACCTACAACCAATCAGAGCAACAAAACGTGAGCTACAGCCTATCAAAGCTACCAAACATGACCTACAGCCAATCAGAGCAGCAAAACGTGAGCTACAGCCTATCAAAGCTACCAAACATGACCTACAGCCAATCAGAGCAACGAAACGTGACCTACAACCAATCAGAGTAACGAAATGTGACCTCCAGCCAATTAGAGCAATGAAATGTGACCTAAAACCAATCAGAGTAACGAAATGTGACCTACAACCAATCAGAGTAACGAAATGTGACCTACAACCAATCAGAGTAACGAAACGTGACCTACAACCAATCAACATTGGGATTCATCTGTTTTGAAGCAGGAAAAAAACCTGGTCACAAACCTTCTCAAAATTAGCTAAACAGTACACTAAAATGTGTTTCTGAAAACACACAGACAAATCTGCCAGAGCAAATAAAACATGAGCTCAGCAGATAGGCTGGTTCCCAGGCCAGTGTTGGTAGGAACTGAAACTGAACCAAAAAAAAGTGTAACCACCAGATCCCAAAGAGAGGGTGAGTGGAGCAGATGGAAAACTGGCTCTTGTTTCTCTAAGGCAGTGAGATCACTTCCTGTTGGGTTCCTGTGTGGCGAGAACAGACAAGATGGCAGCCAGGGGCAGAGCAGCTACATCAGAACATCTATTCCCAGAACCATATGCTGGGTGGAGGCACAGCAGGCAGCTGGTGCGTTACTTACTGAAACAAGTCAGACTGTAATTTTGTTCTGTAAAGAACAGGGTAATAATATAACAGACAGCACAGGCAGTGTGCTTCCTTCTCTTTCTTTTTTTCTCAGTCATTATTTGCATACATACATATATTTGATGGGTAATGTAAGGTTCCTCTTCTCAAATTGTCACGTCACAACAACCAGTCACCACATAAAACTTGAATTCCATTGTCTACTCTTTTATGTTACATATTAAGCTTTAATAGGTATACTATTAGACTGCCAGGTAGTCTGCTGACTGGACGCTAAACAGCCCTTAGCATATTGCTGACAACACATTAATACAATGGGAAATCTCCTGGAAATCTCTGGAGAGTGGTAGTGTGAGCAAGAGTAATGCTCTGGTGTGTTCTGGTACCAGGTACATTTATGAACTGCCCTATGCTCGAACATGGCGTTAGTTATGGCCAATCCATGACTAGCACATAAGTCCAATAAAGCACCACTCGGGTTCAGATCAGGCAGGCCGTTCCTCCCAATCACCCCCTCCAGGTTTCTTCATCGTTGCCCACGTGAGCATTGACAGAAAGGACTACAATATGTATTCGAGAACTACATTCACTTTCAGACATTAATTTGTCGGCAGAGTATTGTGAATGAAGAGGGCATCAAAATGAGGGAAAGCTCACAGGCCCCTATGCAAGCGTCATACACCCCACGTCTTTTTCACATTAACGACAAACAGGAAAAACAATATTCTTCCACAGCAGGGTAAGTCAATATATTGTTTTATTTTAAGCAAATGTTTAGTCATGATGACTCCCTGTAGCGTCGGAAACCTTTAGCCGTATGCCGTTAGCAACATGTACTGAGGTTAGCACAACAAGCTAGCATGCGACCAGTCTCACTAAAAAGTCAGAGCTGGAAGACTCACCTTTAGGTTCCCGTTCAGCTACAACAGTACCAGAGAGAGTTGTGTGTAAGATGAGGATGGTGTGTCGCCATTGCTCCATAATGTTATGTGAGTGGAAACATATCCAACATACATCCGGCAAGCATGACGTGCCCGGTTTCCGGGATGAGGAAAAAGAACATACTTTTTCCAGAGCCTCACTTTTCCCCACTGCTTTCAAGCAGCCATGTAGCACTTGTTAGCACTATACAAACTCAGAAAGTTTGACAGGCCTGCCGTTACTAACGTAGGATGGGACAGTGGCCGTTCATGGGAGGGGCTTAGTGAAGGGTCAATTGTTTTGTGCATAAGCACAACCAACAGGCAGAGACCTCCTCTCAGCGACTCTCAGTCACAGAGAGGTGATCCTCTCATCCTGCGGGGAGAACCGAGGGCTTGTGAGGATCCCCACACCTGCCCGGCACCTCTCACCTCGGGCAACTCCGGAAAAGACGAGACCCCAGCCCCTCTCCACAAGTTTGGTTCCAGAACCAGAGCTATGCATGGAGGTAAGTCTAACTATATATAGTTGGTGCCGCTCCACCTTCCTAACCAGCTCTGGTTCCTTTCCCGCCAAAGAGGTGACGTTCCACATCCCCAGAGCCAGTCTGCAATGCCAGGGGTCAGCATAACTATGTCCCCACCTTTGCCTGTCGCCCAGTTCATGTTGCACCCAACCCCTATGCCTCTCCCTGCGGGTGGTGGGCCCACAGGACGGTGGGTCCATGTTGTTTGTTTGTTTTTTCAGGCTGTGCCTTTTATATTACACTTCATTGTTTACTCTCATCATGAGTATTACGGGCCACTGGACATCTCCATCTACAAACATTTTACAAATAAAACGTCAATATGGCACGTGATAAGCTGGGGCTCCTGACTCACAATTACGTAGGTTAGCCTATGTACAAATTACAGTGCATTACTTTTCGTAGTAATACTACGAACAGTGAATGAGAACAGCCTGTATTTTTACACTTGTAGAGTGGATTTCTGCACCGCATGCACCACTTAAGAACCACAGGCACTGCTCTTCCACCTGGTGTAGCCAGTTTCATTGGTTATAGTGGAAGCATATTGTTGCAGCATCCGCTCTGCTAACGGCCTGCATATTACACATTCAATGTAGCCTGCCCCTAAGGGCCCAATTTTCTTAATCGAACAAAACCAGCGATAGCACAAACCCAGCCTTTATGCAAAGTGTCTTAGATAATTAGTAATCCATGTTCAGTATCCAGAGCTTCATTATAGTTGTCAGGACAATTTTATTATCAACAAAAATTCAAACTGTTATTATTTCAGACTTTGCCACCTCACTTGCAGTCAAGTCAAGTTCATGATGGCTCAACTTTTGTAACTTGTCACCACACTTTCGTTATGACTATAGCAACCACAGAAACAACAGTGATTTTACTGGAGCTGATGTGCCTATCTGAGTTGCCTAAATTATACACCTCTTCAACATCAGAGAACACAGACCAATGAAGAGAAACGGTATTGCAGCAACAGCCATTAAGTCTGATTATCCAGTGAGGCCAATAAACAACCTTTATGGTACTAATTAGCAAAACATGCTGTATTAATCGTGCCATATTGCTAACACTTTCCTTTATTTTAAGCCACAGCCTGTTCTATTAAGCTGTGCAATGAGATTTCACGAGGTGGATATCAGATGTTTCTGAGGTACAATATATTTCACCCTAACCTCAAACATCAATCCATGCCACTATCAATCTAGTTACAGGATCCAGAGCTTCATCTGAGCTTTTGCAATATTTGTTTTTTATCATCATAAGCAATAGTCATTTCATGAAGATTAGGGGTTTTCTGTTTCACCACAAACAGCATCTATTAGCACTGAAAGCTACCGCTCATATACACAAGTTAATTAGAAGTGCCGGCATTTACTAAGAGTCTTTCTGCGATTCTTGGAAATGGCAGATTTCATATATTGTAGTTCTTCTGCTTCTCAGAATTTCTTTTGTCAACCACAAACTCTCTGTGAAACCGAAAGTGTAATAATCAGGAAGTAATCTGCAGACAACAGACAGATTTTTCTCATGCAAGCCTCCTACCTCCCAGATGGTGGTAGTTCATCTCATTGAATTATATACTATAATGAATTTATGTTTAAGTCTATAGGCTGGCCAAAAGGCTACCCGAGACCAAGGATCGTGGGATCAAATGTCAGAGACCTTGAGTTAAAGCAACACTCAATCACAATGAAGAGTAGATAAAATGACAATCTTTATTTCAACATTGTCATTTAAAATAGGTACTAAAATAGGTTTAGTTTAGCTAGACAGGGGAGTTAGCCACTGAGGGGCGTCAGAACTGGCCACACTATAAAGCATGCAGGCTGCACTCCACCACCAAGAGGTGCAAAACACACATCAGGATAAGAGCACACCACTACAAACTTCAGGGAATGCACAACAGCCCTATACACTACACACAGTGGAGTCATAAATCACACCAAATAAGGGTGAGGCCACTAACAAAGCCCCCCTGCCTGGGACCCAACTCGACCCCCTCTAGCTCCTCCCCTGTCCCCACATCACTAATAAAAGACACATTAATACACAAATATAAACATAACTTGCGTGGTCAGCGGCTAACACTAGGCTTGTGGTACCGTCCAACTCCCCAGGGGACCAAGGCTTTGTCAGATGGCGCAGCAGACGATCAGCTGATCGAGCAGGAGATGCCAACAGCAGCATGCTGGAGGCGGCAGCAATTCTGGAGAGTGGCGGTATGTGCTCCTATAGCCCCAGCCCTAACTAACTAAAGGAGACACATGCCTCTCCTCCTGACACATGAACCACTAACCCGCTACCTTGCTGTCTTCGTCACCGGCAGCCCTAGACAGCTACGAACGACACCCAGGTGAACACAGCCGCACGGCACAACAGGGCGCTCCCCAGTCTTACCCACAACTGCCTGGCTCTCCTCTTTTCAGTCCCAGAGTCCACAGGCTGCGCAATCAGTCACCGGCTGTGCAATCAGTCACACCGGTTGGTCGTTAGTTCATTACCTCACCATTCACATCACAATACCATACATTTTGGCATATCTCTCGACAGGCTTGATCCCTCTTAGTCTGCTAACAATCAGTGGTCCGTTGACACAGTTTCCAGCTGTCTCACACTCAGGTTATTGGATGTGATGGCTATGAGTTTTGGTGAAAAGATACCATTACCGAATGGCTGTAGGCCCTGACCTAGGGGTGGTTAGGGGCCCCTAGGTCCTCTTTGTGTCGGCCCCATCTTACTCATCATGCTTTACCAGAAAAAGTATTTTAGGGCCATGCCTGCATGCTAGGAATATTACATGGCCCACACGCACACACTTGGGGCATACTGGCATACACAAACATTTCAAGTTCAAGTTCAGTTTATTAGTTTCCCAAAGGGCAAATTGGGTTGCAGCAAAGCATAAAAAGCATAAAATCACATAAAACATGGAAAAACAATTCAAGTAAACATAGGTAGACATTACAATAGATAGCAGTTACCGTGTAAATAGGCCAAGTGTACACCGTAACCCATCAGCACGTGGCGTTTCAAGCAAGTCAGTGCTGCAATAGTGCTATTGTATCTCATAATAAATAAGTAAAATAAATAAAATCGCAGACATTGTTAAGACTCAGTGTCTGGTACAAGATACAAACCACTCGAAAGGAAACCAATCAAAATTTCAGCCTTTACTATAAACAACAGTGCAGCTGATTGGGTATGTGGGCCACGTCTACCCAATCAGCCAATAGTGGTCAAGGTTTTTGTTTTCTCTGAAGTAAATTCAAATAATCAAAAAGTCTAGCCAATCTGGGGTCTTTGCACATTTGGGGCCCCTAAGCTGCAGCCTAGGTCAGCCTGTGTATTAATCCACCCCTGGCCATGCCATTGGTCCGACAGCCCAATATTGTGACCGAAAGCTCATTAGTCTGACCTGAAAACAAAAACCTACTGCTCTGAAGGGTCATTGCAATGAAAGTACACCCCCTCCAGTGAGTTTTTTGCCCTTAATATATTAGTAGGCCTATATTCTGAGTGATCATTTTAACTCAAACCATTATCTTTCCCTCATAAACACAAACAGATTGGGCATAAAAAAGACTAAAAAGACATGCACTGCTCTTTACAACTAGCCACCACCCGAGAAACACCTTTGCCAGGTTAGTTAAGTCACAACTTTTGAGATTTCATTGTATTTCAACACAAAAGGACAAATTTGAGTGGGCGACAAAAACACTATTCAGTGTATTAAGAACAAGATGATATTCTAGGACCCTCCTCAGGAGGACGTTGAAATCCTTCTCACAAACTAAACCCATAGAAGTATCTGATATTCTTGCCTGTTCTTACTTATTCTCCATCTGTGGTCATCAGAAACTACTTCATGAGACACATCAGTGGAACAGAGATTCTAAAGGATTATTTAGAAAAAACAATAACTTACAAGACTACTTAGTCAGGGCCAAGGTTCGACCATTAGTAGATCCTAAAGATAAACAGAAATTAAAAGGGTCTTTAAAGCAAAAGTCCACATTTTGTGTCTGTCTCATCACATGCAAAACTTGTGGTTTGCAATATGTGGGTGAAACTAAAAACATGCTATAGTCAGATTCACCCAGCACAGATACAATATTCTTAGAGAAAAAGAAACTCATACTCATTTAGTAAGTCACTTCATACTCCATGGCTGAGAAGCTCTCTCTGCTACTGTAATACAATGTGATCCTAGATGGAACACCAGCTAGAGAAGGAGAATAGAAGGACTTTGGATTATAAAATTGGAAACGAGCCAGTCTCAGGATCATGTTGGGATGGTCTGTACATCGTCAAAGTCAAAGTCAAAGTCAGCTTTATTGTCAATCCAATATATGTACAGACATACAGAGGGCTGAAATTGCGTTTCCCTCTCTCCTCGGTGCATAGC
>JAOVVB010123215.1:0-12459 GCA_028570985.1 Heterobranchus longifilis | reverse complement strand
CTATCTATCTATCTGTCTGTCTGTCTGTCTGTGTGTCTGTGTGTCTGTCTGTCTGTCTGTCTGTCTGTCTGTCTTCAGCCATTTCAGTCTTCCACTCCTGCACATGGTGGTGTTCCTAAAATTGGATTAAAAAACGCAATATGGGGCGACCTCGAGCTCACCCAGTACAGCGTGGCTCCATGTCATCCCCTCTCTGCTCCCACTTCCCTGTCAGTCTTCGACTGTAATATCTCACAAAGGCAGAAAGGCCCCAAAAAGAATCTTAAAAAAACACAATATATCGCCTTGCTTGCAGTATCGCAATATACTGAATCAACACCTGTATCATGATACGTAGCATATGACCAGATTCTTGCCAAAACACAATCCTATTGGCTATGCTATTATTTTAACAAAAAGTGCATAGTGCTGCTAATTGTATTTGTGGTTTTCAATATAACACTTGGTGAAATTTTGGTGTGTATCACTATATTTTGGACATTTTCAGCACATTTTAACATTACCGTGATAATACAGATAACTATGATCATTTTGGTCACTATAATTGTAATATGACATTTTCATACTGTTTTATCTCCAGCATGCATGATGCTCTGTCCTGGCTAAGAGGACAGATTTATCTCATGGTCTGCTTTCATAACATTTGTACTGTGGCCAGGCCAAATAGCTTACACTTAAAGATTTCATATTTCAATGACATACATGGTCATACTGCCAGACAGGTAACACAAAGTCATGTCGTCGTTCCTGCACCTTGAACTTGTGCAGCGCAGAGATTTATACAGAGCCACTCAATGGAATATACTACCATGCTCCCCATAAAAATCTACTAGCAAAGGAAAACTGGATATTAGGATATTTTTCATTCATATTATTAACTCCGGGGATATGATGACTAGTCGATTAAACTATAAGTCGATTGACAGAAAACTAATTTTGTTCATCGATTTTTTTAATTTAAAAAACTTGCTGGTTCCAGGATTTGCACAGAAATTTGATTGTGCCACTTTTGGGATTTGGGAGCCATTTTTTTTGGACATATTACAGACAAAACGATTGATTGGTGGATTGATTGACTGATTGGTAATTTTTCATGCAAAATCTCAATCTCAAATATGGATATGTTCCCACTTTTCTCTGTTTTATATCATATTAACACACTGAATATCTTTGCGTTTTGGACAAAACAAGACATTTAAAGACACCACCGTGGACTTTAAGAAAGTGGGATGGACATTTTTCACTATTTTCTGTCATTTTATAGACTAAACGATTATTCAAGAAAATAATCAGCAGATTAATGGATAATGAAAATAATCGTGCAGCCCTACTCAGACCTAAGAATGACATTTCAGTCATGTGATAACGTCATTAACTGATGAAGGTCATGAGATGTGACTGAGAGCTTCAGTAGAAGCCAGTAAATTAAGATTATTTTGTCAAACTACTATTCCCAAAGTCAAGAATAAACTTTAACGCTAAAATGTTGTGCCTTTATTTTGAAGGTTAACCAGAAGTCATGTTTTGTCTCATATTATTTTAGTTGCACACCTGCACCTGTTGAACATGTAATTCATGGTGTTTTCCGATCCCTAGATTTGAAATTTGTATATGATGTTGATATATGTGAATAAACCAAAGTGGTTGTTCTGCAGAGATCAGAGCGTCTGCTGTGTGAATCAGGACAAAGATGGCTGAAGCAGAACTTTCATTGGCTCTCTGTCTAATTGGCTTACAGCGTTTGCATGCAGAGCTATTATCCTTGCTGTGTGTGTTTATGGCGAGCTAAGTGGATTCAGAGTGTGTGGCGGTGAAGTTCAGGGAGGATGTTCTGAGAGGTCAGGGGCTGCACTTCAGAGGAAGGACACCAAGAGATCAAAGGGCTCTGTGAGGGTTAAAATGCTGTTTGAGTTTGTTCAGTTTGATGATTTCATACACATTCTGGCCAATGGACTTCCTTGAATTTAAACCGATTTTCATGACAATTCTGTGATTTCTATGTGAACATAAAAAGTATGCATAATCCAGACCGTCCTCACTACAAAACGGCCGTATAGGTCATCGGTGCAAGTAGCTTATTACAATCCATATTTACGTTTATTGTTAGGCGGCGACCTCTAGTGGCTGTAGTAATTATGACGGGAGCAAAGGCAGAAGTGGTGGTGCTGCGTTTCAATAGTAGTTCCACTCCACCTCAGTCCTCAGTCACATGGAGGACACTCGGAGAGCAGAGGGAGAGTTGGCGGGGGAAGGAGCGGGTCATTAAAATTACTTTTAACCCAAACTATCATGACCAGCGGCCACCAGTTGTAGGCTTGGCGCTATACTGCTTCAACTATATTTTATTTTCCATTTCATTTGATATTAATTATGGCATTCTATCCCTGTTTTATGTTCATTCAATTCATGGCATGCAATGTCCTTATTGTAAAGCACTTTGTGCCACAAGAAAGGTGCTATAAATAAAATGAAAATGTAGGCCTATTATTATTATTATTATTATTATTGCTTTTTACAAATCATCAGAAATCCCTGCACACTAATTTTAATGAGGCTTGGTAATTAGCTGCATGACTTTCTGATTTATAAATTTGTGTTTGTGATCTGTATCATGATTATCAGAACTATTATTATACGGGTTTATAATATCTTGCAAAACAGCATTTTTTTGTGTGTTTACAAATAACGTTGGGAATAATGAAATCACACAACCTGAACAGTATAACTATCTAAGTTTTTATGACATTTTTCAGTAAAATATCAAACATTGAGGTTTTCTTAAGAAACTATCTGCTAACAAGGCAAAACATATTCATTGTGCATTTATTAATTTTCTCCTTCTGTGGTGGTAGGCTAAGCAGTCGCAGAGTACATTACTGCCACCTAATCATAGATGTATTTTTTTGCAACAAATGCATAACTGCAAAGAATTGTGGGTGATATATACGTGTGGAGTGACCACCGTTGTTCACTCGGTCCCTCAGCCCTCCGAGGGTCGATCTCTCCAAGTTCACTTCAGTTTTCAGACAACTGAAATGACACTTATGACGGCCGCGGTGATTCCCCCGAGGGCGAGTGCAGAGGGGAAGTGAACGATTATTGAAACGCAGCATAGGGAGGGCTGGATAGATGGGTCAAACAAACACAGGACTTTCACCCAGGAGACTGTTGTTTATACCTTTTTTTTCGCATTGGACAAAAGAAGCCGAAGCTCTCAAATGTTAAATTCAGCTGTACAACAACTTTGCCTAATAAAATAAAGTCTAAAACTGGTCACATTTGAATCAGGAATCAGTAAAAAAAAAAAAAAAATACTATGGCAATCTTCCAAACTCAAAATGCAGCTTGAAAATTAAAAACAAAACAAATACATCTTCAGAGAAACTGATCCTAACAGCCTCACGGTGGTTTAATGTCCCTCTTTTCTGCCTGCAGGACGGTTATATCGACTTTGTGGAGTACATCGCAGCCATCAGTCTGCTGCTGAAGGGAGAAATCAACCAGAAACTAAAGTGGTACTTCAAACTGTTCGACCAGGACGGCAACGGAAAGATCGACAAGGAAGAGCTGGAGACCATCTTCTCGGTAATCATCACACAAACAGACCACAGTGTGACCTCAGGATCGTCAATAATCAATAAGGCACGACACAAAACACATGAGCGAATATCATTTTAACCAGAGAGCTGAAGGGAAGGTTTGAAAGTTCAAAAACACTGACACACTCCTCAGAAAGTCAAATCTGAACGCACAGACATGAAATCAGACCATCCTCAGAAAAAAACCTCTAGTGGGCATTATGACAGGAACAAAGGAGGAAGTCAGGTGACGTAGACAAACAGGACTTTCACCCAGGAGACTGTTGTTCATGTCCCATGTGAAGCCAAAAGTCAACATTGATTTACTAGTTACTTACAAAACAACATTAGTGCATAACCACATCGCAGACGTAACTACGTCATGTACTTACGTCTGTAACAAACTTATTTTAACCCAAACCATGATCTTTTCCTAAACCTAACCACGTACTTCTGTTTAGTGTTGGGAGTAAGTGGCAAAAGATGTATTCTGTCGTTTAGGTATGAGGACGTGTTGCATGAAACACATATTGATATAATTCAGTGTAACTTATAGCGTGTACACACCGACCACGAATAAATTAATTCACGCAAATGAATTACATATAAAGTCAATGTAAAAATGCGATTAGACGCGAGTTCCGGTTGGGCGGCGCGATGACGCAAAAATGACGCACAAATGACGCAAATTCGCTCATCAAGTGAGTTGAAATATCTGAACTTGGCAGCGAGCGTCAGGACTACTCGCACGAATGAAGCGATGAAAACAGAAGATTCCCGCGTACAAACTCGCACAAATTAAGCGAGTAGATTAGCATGACATCTCTGATGTCAGAATAAATGTCCACAAATCCACTTAGAAATCATAGAAAAAGACGCTGCAGAACTTGCCTGAGAATCATCATGTTTTTAAGTTTTCTTCAGTATGAAAGTAATCCAGTGATAGCTCTGTGAGGCTGTACTTAGACACAGCAGTGCTTTGAGCTAAATGCTAATGTTAATTAATAACATTTTCTCATTATGTTAAATAGAAAACGTTATTTGTGAAGCATTGCGTTTCCTTCAACACCATTTACTATTGCTAGTTGCATAAAAGGTAATAGACAGGGTTGTGAAAATGTATACGTAGCTTATATTTTATTTCTTTTTTATTTCTAATTTAGTTAACCAGGAAAAGCCTCACTGAAATTAAAAAAAAAAAAAATCCTTTACAAGGATTAGGAAGAGTGCTCTGGCCAAGACAACAGCAGCAGATCTACAACACATAACAGTTACAGATAATACAATTTCAGATCACAGCACGAGCATACCAAAATAAGACTCAAGTCATCATATTCTGGATCACATTGGGGCAAATAGCTCAGTCAAAACATCTACAACCTGATGCACCTTCCTCGACTCCTTCAATCTATTTTTGAAAACACTTAAAGAGAGCAGTTCTTCTAGACTCAAATTAGTCTGCAGTAAATTCCAAGCTGCAGGAGCAGCATACCTTAAATCCCTTCTTCCCATTGCAAGAAGGACGTTGGGGACAGACAGCAAGAGTAAGTCTTGCAAATATGTCACAGAGCGGAGACAGTAGCTTCCAGCAATTTTCAGATGGATACATTTACATATATATGAAGGAAGCAAATTAAGAATTGCCTTAAAAATACCAACCAACCCTATAGCATACAGGGAGCAATGGTGGGTGAGGACCTTAAGATTTGTAATGAATCTCAATGCTCCATGGTACTGTACAGTAGCTAAAGAGTGAAGGCAATGAGAGGATGCATGCATGTATAAAACATCACCATAGTCAATCACAGACATAAAAGTAGCCTCCTTTTTGCATCAAAAGAAAAGCATAACTTCATTCATTCATTCTCAAATATTCCAAAAATACTAAATATGTCAGGCTGAATTTAGAGGAAATGTATAAAAACGGATGCACAAGGCATCTGGATGAAACAGTGCAAAATGCATTTTATAACTTTAAAGAAATGTAAGGGGGTAATTGGAGGTTATCACGAAGAACAGAAGCTCTGAGATTTACATTTGCTGTAAAATGACTTGAAACTGAACTGACTGAATCAGCAGAGCTGAAGCTGCCGCTCTGTTCACACTGACAGAAAACCAGGCTGGATTAGCTCTGAAATTAGACAAGTGTTAATCTCCTGAATGAGCTCAATCCATCAGCCGACAGGAAGCTGCTGAAAGTGGGACAAATGACTCCCAGTTAGTCTGGACGACAAACCAGTCTGAAGTCTTTCAGAGTCCAGTCTGCTGTAGGGCTGAACAACTTGGAAAAATGATCTAATTGTGATTTTTTTTTTTTTTACTGATATTGAAATTGCAATTCATGATATTGGAGGGAATCATCATTTTTGCATCATTATTCACATTTTCATTGAAAAATATATTAAAATGATCAGGAGATTTTTTTTGCAAGGATCTGTACCAAACAAAGATTTTATATTAAGTCTGTAGAACATGATTTGTAGGCCAGGACATCTCTACAGCACCACAATACTTCATTCAGAATTATATTTTGACACACATTTTGCCTTTAACAAATATTGCACCTCCTATGATTTGTATATTGCACGAGTCCATATTGTGATTTTGATAAAATTCTAATTAATTGTTCAGCCCTAGTCTGCTGTTGAGTATTTAACCCTCTGCAGCTCAGGATCATTTGCCCCCAAATTAAATGGAAAATTAAAAGACAAAATGGCAAATTATTATTATATTTTAAAACTCAGGATAATCAGGCCATAATCAAATGTTGAAAAGAAAAAGGGAAATTTGAAAGGTATAGGATATTTAAAATCCTGAAATGTAAAATAGAAAAGCTTAAATGCAAAAATGTGTATTACAAAATGAAAATTAAAACATTAACACTTTATTTGACATTTTCTCTTTTCGTTTCCCATTTTCCCTCTTAATTTTAATTCTTGGCAAAATTATCTTTAAATACCCAAAATTCGATCACAGATTCTTCTCATCTTTGACCGATTTAATTTCAAATTTGTCATTTAGAAATAACAAACCTGCAAAACAAAAGATTCTGAGCTTTTAAAAGGTAGTTTTCTTTACAGGAAGTAGAAACACTGCCCTCGTTTTGTTCTCCTGTTTTTGTGTCGGACTCAGACTTTGTGTGTCTCCCCTGCAGGCCATCCAGGACATTACACGGAACAGAGATATTGACCCAGAGGACATCGTCTCGCTCATATTTGAGAGGATCGATGTGAAGGGAGAAGGTAAAGAACAACATGCTCTAGATTAGATTATTGTTAAAGTAGAAATAGACAACCTTTCAACTTTCCCAGCACTAGTGTTTCCAAGTGGTATTATTGTTGGTGCCGCTGTCACAATGACAACCGGAAAGTTGACAAAGTGCAGAATCTGACTGTATGCAGATGACACTGTTTTTTACTGCTCAGTGAAAACTACAGAGGAATGTCAGAAAACCCTAACGAAAGATGTGCAAAGAGCTGCCTAATGGTTTAAGAGTTAATAAACTGTCACTAAACCCTTAAAAAACCTAAACCCATGCTTTTTGGGCTCCCAAAAACTTAGATGCACTGGAAACTCCTTGAAAATTAGCCATGGGGTTAATATCTATCAGCAGATTTTTGTTGCTCTTCTGGGTGTAATGAGCATAGAAAAGGCATTTGTACATAGTGAAAAACCTTCACTATGTACAATGCCCATCTCGTTAAACCTGGATTATATTCCCAAGACAAACATGTACACAGACAGCTGTGGACAGCTGCAGACACCACGGACATGTAGTAGTTGTTTATACTACTTTCTGGAGTCCGCTTTGATGACGCATTCCACAAATGTGCAGTAGGTCGGCATCTACAGTTTGGTCTCTTAAATATTTCCACTTCTGCCGACACACACTTTCTTGTTTTCCCAAACTCTGGACAATTTCCCTCCATGAATTGTTGCACATTTGATTGTTTTAAAGATGAATTGTAGAGATGTGGGTCGCGACAGATCTCACAGCCTTTCTTCAAATACAGCTTCCACTTTGGTTTTCCAGTACATGTGCAGTTGGTGCCCTTGTAGCGTAGTGACAAGTTTGTGTGGTCACAACAAATTGGGGGTACGTGGATGTCTGCATAGAGCCTACGTGTCCACCCTCTGATGACAAAAGCAGACCCTCACAGATGTATAATCCAGGCTTAACTCACTCACCCCAACATACCTAACAGATCTGTTTAGGTGGGCCTGATCACTAATGTGGTCAGCAGCAAAAGCTCTGGTGGCTCCCTGCAGCCAAAAATGCTGCATTCAAGAGCAGCTTGCAGTATTATGGAACCACTATCTGGCAACAGTTGGACAGGTCTACAATGGAACTAGTCTGGCTTACTTTGTGAACCGTGCCTGGATAAAGCCTTACTTAGTAAGTCAACAATGGCAACAACCTCCGAGTTATCAACCTACACGCTGAAAATGACAAGTTTTGAAGATTTGGATCATGTAATCTGCTCTGTTCTTTCAGTGAATGATTGTAAAGATCTACAGAGAATATGATTGTAATTGGTTTAAGCAAATACAAACAGGCCAGGGAGTTTTTTTCCCTATCCAGGAGTGAAAGCGCATTCAATCCAAACTTTCCCCCAGCGCAGACACAGCACTGTGAAGATAGGTCTGGCTACGCGAGACTACAAGGGAACAAACTACACATAGGCTTTTAAATGTAAATCCAGCTATCACACCACTTGGATCAACAGTTTTATAAGTTTTTATACGTCTTTTTTATTGATTGTTTTAGTCCTGAGAAAGCAGTATTGGTACCAAGTGGTTTATCCTGGTAAAATAAAATACAGAGTAAAAGCATACCCTACTTAGTTTCCATTCACCACTATAAACCCATCAACTGTCTTTTGACCCCCCTCAGGTGAGTTGACCCTGGAGGAGTTCATCGAGGGAGCCAGAGACCACGAGGACATCATGGACATGCTGAAGAACCTGATGGACCTGACGCCAGTGTTAGTCATTATCGTGGAGGGCCGAACGGGGTGAGAGCGCAGTGCCGGAGGTGCACCGGGACGACAAAGACTGACTGGAGCAGAAATCCTCCAATCCCAAAAAGTAAAAAAACTCAACCCTCACTCCCCTTCAAAGTAAGGGGAAAAGACTTGCTCCACTTGATGTTTTGTGTTCAGAGCGAGGCGGCGGGAAAGAACGGACGCTGAAAATATAAGACTTTGTGATGGACTGTGATTGGCCGTCCAGCCTCTGGGCGTTCAGCTGCTTGTCTCCAGGTATCAGGTTGAAAAGCGAACTCATTTTTGACAAAGATATCTTTGAAGAAGACTGAAGAAGATGATTCTGTTTTCCAGCAGCCACCTTGATCCTTCAACAAAACATGTTGTTTGTCCACAAAAATGTTCAAACCCACAGAACTTTATTTTGAATTATTGTGATGGTTCCAGTTTCCAAAGATATCAGATATGTGCAGGGCGGGGTGTTGAACCTCAACACTTTTTTGATACCAACTGAATTGTGTCCATAACACCAAGTATCGAAATTGTACCAAAAGTTGTCATTGAATGCTTTCTCCCATTGATACTGGTCTTATTCTTTGATCACATAGTACCTGATTTCATTCACATTTCTGCCAATTTTAGACTGCATTTTATTTAGACAAGGCTTTTGTATGGCTGCTTGTGTTTAGACATTTAAGATTAAGATACATACTCCGCGATTAGTCCGCATAATCGATGACGTCAACGCTGAAAATGTGTAGACATCAATATTTTAAACCGATGCGTCGTTGTTTTTTTACTTTTTCTAAAACGCTTCAATTTATTCATATCAGTGTGAACGCGATTCATTCTGCAGCAGCGGTCAGATGATCATTAATATCTTCTGCTCTCGTGTTTCACCGACTGCAGGGACGGCTGAAATACACGGGCAGTGCCGGGGCAGATGTGTTGCAGCGTGCCCACAGCAGAGTGCTTCAACTATAATCAGCAGCTGCTACACTGAGCACGGGCATCACACTGCACGCAAGGAGCAGAGCAGGAGAGAAAAATGAAGTACTAAAGATATATATAGTCTCTAACTATATAAACGATCTATAACTATAGGCTCTGTAGTAATGCCACGCTAAGGTGCTGACGGATCGTTTTGGAAGAAGGAAATAACAAACAAACCAGCTTCAAAATGACGCATTTTCTTTTTAAAGAAGTGCTGTGCGGTGGATCTAATTTATGCCGATGTGAAGAGTGGTTCACGTGGATTTCGAAAAGTAACCGATCAATAATTTATTAAAATATTTAAAGAAACTTTAAAGTGTTACATTTGAGAGTGAATTTTGGTGTGGTGGAAGAATGGGTCATGTCACCAAAAACTAAATAATAAGCCCTCTTTCTTTTTATCATGTTGCAGTTGCCAGCTTAAACCTAGTTTTGCACTTTAATATGTAAACTGTTGTTTACATTTTGTTTTGTGCTGCATTATACAATGCCATAATACAGTTTGTCAATATAATATGAACTAATATGAACTATGACATTTATCGTTTCGATTAATCGACTAGTATCGAAAAATTTCAAATGATAAGCAGCCCTGAATCATGAGCCTGCATTTTGTGGGAAATGTGTCTAAAATGAAGCACAAGACATGTAGAATATTTTGGTTTTATGGAATAATGAAGCCATGAAAAGCATGGAGCCTTGGGTTTGAATATTTCGCTCTAAAAAGTAATTCTTGCTTTACTTTGCTAAAAATTCAAGGTTCACAAGGTTTCATCTATATTCCAAATGTTTTTTTTTTTAATCTTTCAAACTCCTCAACAGCAGAGAGAGCGAGTTAACATAACAGCAGGATAAAGAAACTGGTCTAAGAAATTAAAGACCCATGTTGGCATAAAGGACAAACTTTTAGCACAATCATATTCATCATTCATCTGCTGATCATTTACACAATTAATCAATTAATGATTTAGTCTATGAAATGTCAGAAAATAGAGGAAAATGTCAATCACAATTTCCTAGAGTCCAAGGTGACGTCTTGAAAAGTCTTGTTTAGTTTGACCAACTGTCCAAAACTATAACGATATTCAGGATGCAGTTAATGTTTAGCATTTTTATGCAGTTGAATCATCTAAATTGTTGACTATTTTTCTATTTCAATCAATCAATTTATCTCTATTTTACACAATTTGGTTCTTTGCTTTGAACGTCACTTTTGGCCGATATTTGCCGTGTTGTGGTGAGCATCGATGTCTGAGAATATCTTTATTAACACTGTGAAACTGACCACATCGCCCAGCCACAGTTAGAGATTGGTTGTGTCTCTGAGAGCAGAGCATGCTGGGAGTCTGTCCTGCAGCTGGTCTTCGCTCTGAATCTGCTGATCCTCTTAATGCTGTTAAAAGGTTCAGCAGCCTGAGCCGTAATGGAGCAGATTTACAAATAGCCTCACCACCACAGCAACCTGCAACCTCCTGCAGGAGGAAAATTAACTCAAGGCTTGAAAAACGTCCTCAAAAACAGATGCAAACTGCAGCTTTACTTGTTATAAAACTCTAAAGGCCAGTAAATCTACTTTCCATGTCTGGCTTCCACCACAGAGCGGAGCAGTGTATTCAAGGACAAAATAATCCTCAACAACCTGCTCGATCCGCTCCTCTGGCACCAGGCCAGGCCAGACAGCCACCAAGACCCAACCAGGCCACACAAGGGCAGACCAGGTTATGATTAAAGCTAGAGGGCAGGACCTTTACATATAAATTAGTGTGGCGGGCTTACCAAACAGTGCCGGGATAAAGCCTTACTTCCTGTCCGCACAGGAAGTCCGTGTTCCCGTTGTCAAAGTCCCTTCGCTACGGGACTAACCTCCGAGTTATCATCCTACACGCTGAAAATGACAAGTTTTGAAGATTTGGATCGTGTAATAAGGCAGGCCTGCTCTGTTCTGTCTGTGAATGATTGTAAAGATCTACAAAGAATATGTTCACATCATTTTTGTGGAGGTGTTCCACCGAAACGGGTTCCCTCCCGACACTATTTTGCAGAAGCACAGTCGGGGCGTGGCGACGCCCAGGACAACTGTGATCGGTTTAAGGAAATACAAACAGGCCAGGGAGTTTTTTCACTATCCAGGAGAGAAAACACATTGAATCCAGACTTCCCCCCAGCAGAGCTGTGGAGATAGGTCTGGCTACGCGAGACTACCTATAACTGAACGTCTGTTACATTCAAGCACTTGCCAAACGAGGTCACACAATGCTGATTAAGCCTATCGCCACCAGGGAAAGCTCTGTATTTCTCAGTATACCGGAGTTGTGGTGTCTGTGGCTGGCACACCGGATACATCTTATTTGTCCTCAGAACGAGTCGTTTATTAACTCCACAACAACACTGTTACATGAGCAGTACATGAAGTGCCATCCACCAACCTTGCTCACTCACTTACAGTTGTTCACAATGTAGGTGCTTATTCTGGCTCTCTGATTGGTTAATATGTCAGTATTATCAATACCTTGATAGGCAGGCAGGGGGCAGAAACCATAGCAACAGAGCAGCAGCTAGGAGTATGGGGGAAGCTATGGCGGAAAATCCTAAGAAAAGTTTCTGGAGTAGATGCTCCAGAAACAGTACAAACTCTGCGTTCAGAGGGACTCAAAGTGAAGACTTTCACTGACAGATTCTTCTTGTTCCTAAATAGCTGCTTTAAAAATCCATTGTTTTCCCAGTGCATGAGTCTTCTTTTTTTTTTGGTTGTTTGTTTTTTTGCTCTTTTCACCGTTGCAGCAGTTAAACTGTGGTTGTTGGAAAACAAGCCACAGAACAAACATGCATCCATCCATCCATCCATCTTCTACCGCTTTATCCTCTTTAGAGGGTCGCGGGGGGCTGGAGCCAATCCCAGCTGT
>JAOVVB010123204.1:0-12459 GCA_028570985.1 Heterobranchus longifilis | reverse complement strand
CGCGTCACTTTCTACCTATATATGTAGTATAGTTGTGACATCACAACCTCACGGAAGTCCTGACGGCTCGTTTAAAGCTACAGTTTCTGAATTTGGGCTGTGTGCATTTCTCCAGCGTTTTGATACTTTCACAGTATTTATAAAAGACATGGAAATCTCACTTTTTCCAATATTGGACCTTTAAAGTGTCATTATATGACCTAGTTTGAGTTTGAGTTTTGAGTCTAAAAACCCCTAACCAGGCTGCTGTTATAAAATTGTGCTAAAAATGTTTTAGGACTTTACTATAGCCCACAAACATCCAAAGTCTCTATTTATAACATATCTAGCCTGGGTAGCCCTATTTTCTTCTTCTTTTCTTTGCACTCCCTAAACATGCAGATGTGAAGTGCATGCTACGTGATAGTGACACTGTACGTGATTGGCGGGGGAGTGTGCCGATGGGAACCTGCTACTGGTTTCCCATCCACACACACACCCATCCAGCCAGCCGCAGAAGTCAGACAGACGGTCTCTGCGCAGGAACGGCAGCAGGGAAAACAAACTCTCCTCCCGCTGCTTACAAACCACCAACAACCGCCGTAGAAGTAAAGTCGACGCGATGTTGAAGACGAAAGGCTACCGTTTAGTCTGAGAAGACAGCCAAGAAGAAGGAAAAGAGGCTGCAAGTGGCAGCAGCTGCAAGTAATCAGCCGAAGGATTTGAGGACCGCACGTGGACATCAGTCACCGCTGAAACACATCGGTAAGTAACGCCAACTCCGCACTACACTTCTCTTTTAACATTTTACTTCACACATTAATAGTTTTCCGCGTGGAAAAAAAAGTTTAATTGATGTAGTTTTCACTTTATTGATTCGCGACTGCGTCAACAGCCTTTTAATCACTTTACGCTTATCAGAACAAGTGTGCGCGTGCGTCTGGCTGATTAACTCATTAACTTTAGCTAATTTGTGCACGTGCTTGTGCTGTATAAAACTTAACACAGCCTAGTGTCTTTTTCTTCGATTTTTATTAACTGAACGTTGTTTTATAAACGTTTCTTTCGGCTTTCGGAAGTGTTCTTGCCTTTGCTTTGACAAAATTTGGATAATTCACGTTAATTTGCAGTACAAATGTCATTTTTTGTGTGTTGCGCGTGGTATTCATAACCGTTTGCTGTCTTTATAAACTGAGTCTGTAGTGACGATGGGTTGAAAATAAGAAAACTAGAATGCATTCTTGTGTCAAGCCTTCAACCCTCTAATATTTGATCAGAGCAAGTTTGGCCCCTATCGACACATAACTTGGATGTGCAAATACTCCAGTGAAATTCTTGTCAGCCCAGACAAGTGTATTTGGGTGTAGTCCACCTTGAGTAGCAGAGTATTATGATTGCAGGCTGTGCTTCTGTGTCATCAGTCTGTTTGCAATATGATACACTTCTGTCATAAGATCATTACATCCACTTATGTTCAGAAAATCCTCACTTACTGTCTCGAAACATTATGGTCACATTTTAAGGCTCTAAAGAAATCGGATGATGGTGGTGTGTGCGGGCACAAAGTATGAAAAGATAATCATCCCTGATGGAGAAAATAATTGTAGGCTACTTGTGGTCAGCCTCCATCTTAACAAAGGCCTCAGTTGAGTTTACATGAATATATAGCTTAATACACAACACATATCTGAATTCAGAGAAGAGTTTGGTACATCTTGCATTGACAGTTCATACCAAAAGCTTTAAGTACAATCAAACACCTTTTTATACATGTATGTCCCACGTCATACATGTAGTCACAATAACAGACCGCTAGAGACAGGAGAGGAATATCTTATCATGACCTCAAGACTCCGAGAGCCACATAGCTGCATACAGACAATGTAGAAGAGGCCTTTGGATAACAAAACAAGGGTCATTATGACATATGTTCATAATTAGCAGCATTACATATCTTAATATCTTAATCAGAGACATGTGTCTGACAATCCTTGATGCAGGAGGGAGCACATTAACTGTTGCATCATTTAGATCATCATTGTTGTTTACGTTTCTCTTAGTGTAACAACACTGAAAATGTGTTTTTGTTGCTGTCTTTTTTTAAACAAATGCTTACTTGTGTGTGCTAAAGCAGAACTGACCCACAACCTATGCAGACTAAACAGCTGCTTAGGGGCTGCAAAACGAAAACAAAACAAATGACACATTTCTCAGGTGAAACCCTTGCATTTCCAAAAATGTTCTGAAACATCCATGCTGGATGGGTGGTGCGTTGTATCATTCAAACAGTCCTTCAAAATGTTTGAATATCACTAAGATTGGAGAAGCAAGACTTGAATCTTCACACTGAGTGAAGTACTAAATGTTCTGTCTTGTTTTTGTTTGAAAAAGAAACCACATTGACATTTTCTTTCACTCATTGTAAGCTAATGTTTTTTTTTTTATTGTACTTAATAAGGCTTCTTATTTTCTAGGCTCCAAAAATGCTTGGGCTTGTTCTTTGCTAAATCCAAAAATAGAAAAAAAGATTTATTTGAATGCCTATATTTCTGAGGACCAATTACCACATGTCTCCACCGCTGTATCTCTGTGACAGGTTGGGGCCTGGAGGGACGATTGGTTCAGATTAGCTGTGGGGCTCCTAATCCTGCTCTTGTGCCTCCCAGTGGCGTTAACTATCCCACTTATATTAAAATATTACTTCTTCCTATTCAGTTCAGGGCTTAATTTGCTCTGGCACACCATAAAAGATAAGATTATACCTTACCCCATACTTCAGTGTCCAATTACAGTCAGCATAATGTAAACTGTTGAGCTGGCTCTCTCTCTATGTGTCCACTACCTCAGCTTGTTCTGTTGCCAAATAGGACGGATATCCTTCAAGACAGACATAAAGGATAGAGATCCTTGTTTCTGTGGTAATATAATGAAAAGAGGAACAAAAATCTGACAAAACGACACTAAGATTTGGAGACTGAGACTGTGGTTTCCCTCCCTGTATGCAAAAACAATCTGCTACTACATGTATTTTGATAAAGTAATTTTTCATGCAAAAATGGCAGAAAATGCTATTTTCAGTCTCTCAAATATGGAGATTTCCTGCTTTTCTCCTTTAGCCTATATCATATTAAATTGAATATCTTTGGGTTTTGGATTGACAAAACAAGACATGTAAATGCATCACCTTGGACTTTGAGAACCATTTTTCACTATTTTCTGACATTTTATAGACCAAATGACAATACTTGTTAGTTCCAGCCCTACTCAGAAGTTTTGCTGATTTTGCTCTAAGTATATCACCCAAATCTATTATTCTGGCTATGTACACTGACACACTGCTGTTGCTTTTAGCTCATCCTTATGCAAACTAATTCTACATTCACTTTTGTATTGTGGATGCCTCAAGCCATTGCCCCAGTATGTAAATGATACATTGTGGTAATGATCCCTGCAGTCGCGTTTGAAACATCTATTGGTAAGTGCTCTATGTTTGTTTTTCTGCTATAATACCTACCTTCCCTCCCAAATGTTTTATTGTCATAAGGGGCTGGGTTATAAAGAATAAGCTCATTTGGGGGCCTGGCATGTCATTCGTTGATTCATGGTTAGTCCATGCCTCCCTTGCACTATATAACCTTTACTAGCAGCTGAGGAAAATGGCTGGCACCCTCCCATATATTTCCTTTTTGAGGGAAGTAAAGTCGTATTCATCCTGCTGCTTTGACGGAGAGCTGTTCTTTTTTGTGATCAATGGTTTCCATTATGACATGAAATAGACGTCAGCCGGATGTGCATCTGTTCTTGTGTAGATTTACCTTTTGTCCCACAGTATACAATGCACATAGTTTGCCTCACATATTGTGAGAAAAAAATCCAACTCGCATGAAAGACACAAATTGACAAGGCAGCATGGAAAAAGAATAATGAAATTATGAGAGGGATCTTAAGATGAGAATGTTTTTGATCCTCTCCTCCCTCACCTTGAAAGTGCTCCCCCTCAGAGCATTTCAGACAAACTGCTGTAATGCTTCCTCGAGAATAAAGTGGCCCTACAAATTACAGTAGTAGCATCTCTCAGAATAGCCAATTATGGGTGTTAACATGGGGTTTCAATATCTGAAAACCACTTTGATCCCTTTGCTGAGCACACACTTTTCAACTGTGCGAAACCTAGAATCTCTTTAGAGATTTTAATTAGGCTAGACAACCTTATTTCCTGTAATTTATTGTCTTGCTAACATTGACTATGCTTACATGCACAAAATATTCAGTTTTTTGCCCTTATTCCGAAAAAAACAATATTCCTACTAAGTAGGGCTGCACAAAATAATCGTTTTTTAATTGTTATCGCGATATCAACTATCGCAATAAACACATCGCGAAAGACTGCGACATATCGCAAAAAACACTCAGGGATTTTTTTTAGTTAGTTGAGTATCGGTAGAAAACTTCCTTTTGTTTGTTTAATTTGTTGTATTTTAGCAGTATACTGAAAGCAGCAGAAAGGCAGAACTGATATACTGATAAACTGTTTGTTTATCGCAAATAATATTGTTATCGCAATGTTCAACAACTCCTGCTCCCAACCTGCGGACTGTCCACAGTGCGTCAGGGGTCTGTAGGGATGTCCGACAATAAATGTGGACTTTTCTTTTGTTCCATGCATCTACCCGAGCCTTGTAAACTTTGTTTGTGTACAACAACCATAGCAACGCACAGAGCTTACAGTAAACAGGCAAGACTGCCTGTAAACTGCGGTAAAAACCCCAATTGGGACGCATATTCTGAATGTGCTGTTTACATGTCCAAAGAATGCTTCTAAAACCAGAAAAATACCGGCATATCCCACATGTCTTAACTGGAAAATGCTATATTTGGAAAACTGCCCTTTTCAGAACAGAATATGCTGTTTACATGACCTGTATCAAATTCTGAATATTGTCATATTCAGAATAATAGAGGAATATTAGTGTGCATGTAAACGTACTCAATGTCATGCACACAGTACACTGTTATTCAGGCTAGGAGTTACACACAAAAATACTCTTCATTGGGATTTGGTTGTGAGGAATCCAGCTGTCCCCAAAACAAAACAAGAAAAAAGACTGTTTTTTACATGAATGTGCTCAAATAAAGCATGAGGAGAGAGAGCGTCAATAGAAGAAAACAGTGCTAGATGCTAAATTTGGAGATCATGGTTGAGTTGCAGCACTGCTCTTCTTTTCTGTTGGGAGATTTTGAGGTAATTTATAGAGCCTGGTGATATTGTAGTTTCCACTCAGCACTGTGTACTTTACTTGTTTTCAAACAAATCTTTACATACTAAAACAGCATAGCAGATTTGACTAAATTAAGCACATTTGAAGATTTCTGGAAGTCTGAGATGGCAGAAGAACTGTGTTAATGAGCTTTGCTGACTGGCACGTCGAGTTGCTGCTGATGGAGGGATTTGGTCGTAGATCTCAAAACTTGGACGGCTAAATCAGGCCTGTAGTCGTACCCAGCTTGAAAAGCTGTCCTACCCTTGTGCTTGTTTTTGACTTACTGTAGTATTAAATACAACTGCTGCTCTACTGTGCACTCTGTACAAGGTTATTTCAGGGAAAACATTCTTTGACGTAATGTTTCACAATCCAGCCCCAAAGTAGAGCTACCACAGTGTTGTTTAAGTCCCCAAGTGCAAATTTTGGAGTAGTACGTTATAGAACTACTGCAGAAAAGATGGGCTGTCTTTCACTGACTTTCATGTCTGATGAAATACGAGAGAGAGTTTTTCCTCAGCATGAACTGGAATGTGTTGTACAACATAATAATAATTCTTGGTGTTATTGGCTCTTGTCGTCCAACGTGATACTTGTAAATGACCGTGTGTGTGCACATGTCAAGAGTTTTGTCTGGTATTTGTAGCGCTTTGCCGTACTAATGTAGGATTAGATTTCAGTAGATCACAGGCTGCCGTCGACACCAGAGAAACAGCAGGGAAGACACAGTGTAATCTCTCAATTATTTTATGAGAGGTAACATTCACCATCTGTTCATGTGGCGACGTTGCGCACCGCTCATTCAAAGTGACACTGCTGTGTGACATCACTCTCTAAAGATGTAATCTATGAAGATGTGCGCACTATGGGAGGTAAAATCATGGCCTTGCACGGAGCCTTGAATCAACATGAAAGACGTGCATGAGAAGCTGTCGATGAGGCGAAGTGTTTTATTTCTTTCAGACATCTTGTGAGAGTGCAGTGTGGAATGAAAGGAACTACTTTGTCTTTTGAAAGTTTCCAAAGTCAGTCAAATGTGAGATGAAGGAGAAGATACGGGAGGATGAATTGCTCCTAGAGATGGAGATCATATTATCTGTTTGAGTTGGTTATCTTGCCAGATATAAATATGTTCCAAAAATGTCATTTGTACATCATACTCATTCAGCTAAGGTTTATATCCAAGAATCTAACATTGCTTAGTCTTGCTCTCTGCTGTTGGTAGACTGTAAATCCTTGTTTTGTTGACACACCAGTGCAGTGCACTTGTGTTTGCTGAACGTGCACATTTTAAGTATACCATTGCCACCATCTCTCAAATACACATGGAGCTCCAGAAATACACTGTATATGTTCAGAATGCTTTTAGAAAATTAGTGATCAATTATTCTCGGGCTGCACGATATGAGAAAATATGCAATATGCAATAACGTTGAATAACGTGACGATATTACTTGCGATAAATAAAATTAATGTGTACTCAGTTCTTCTGTCTGCTGCTTTCAGTATACTGCTAAAATTCAACAAATTGCTTGTTAAATTTAAAATATTTCCAACATTCTGTTATTGAACAAAGTGAACATTGAACTGAACACAAAAGGCACCATTAAAAAGTTTAAAGTTTTCTACTGATTTTCTCTTTCAATGAATTAAAAAAATCCATGAGTGTCTTTTGCAATGTGTTTATCACACAAGTTGATATCGCGATGACAAAAAAACAATACATTGTGCAGCCCTGGATTATTCTTACTATTTTTCTTAAATAGTTAGAAAAATAGTAAAATCCCAAAAGCAAACTAACCTTTCTGTTTTCCAAACATCAGTCCAAGACACAGCTGTTCTTGTTTGTTCTGGGCTCTGTATGTGCAGATAAGGGATTTTGAGCTTTTCTGTAGTTGAAGCTGTCAAAATATAAAAGGAAAAATCTTAGATATTCAAAGTTAAAATCCCTATTCAGTGGTGGGTGTTCTCTAAGAAGTAAAGATAAGGCACAAAAATGTGTTTTCCCATGCTTATCACTCTTTCTGATGCATGTGCACAGAGACATGTTTGCATGCCCTTACCTTAACCTAATTCTGTTCCTATTCTCATGGTCCTAAAAGTAATTTGTCCTCTCAAAGGTAGTACAAGCTCACACACGTACAGAACATATGTCACTGTCAAAGCAGGTTTCAGTTGTCCTTCAGTCTGCCTTAGCTCACGAGTCCACATCCTTACTAGAGATGGGACAATAATGCATTTTTATCGTGGATCGCAAAAAAAAACCCCACTCACAATAAGTAGATCGTGGCGAATTTCCATTATCAGGATAATTTGTGGATATAGTGAATATTCTCACAAATTGACTGCAGTTTACTACAGTGTCCTCTCTGTGATGCAATACAAATGTGTTTCTTAAAAAAAGTCTTAATGTTTCTTTAAAAATGTCACAATTTTATGAGCAAAAGGTTGTAATGTTTCAAGAAAAAAAAGCCATAGTTTCAAGAAAAAAGTTGTAATGTTTCGAGAAAAAGACTCACAATTTTATGAGAAAAAAGTTGCGATGTTTTGAGAAAAAAGTCAACAACAATGCAAAATTTAGTGATTCCACTGTTTAGTGCCGTCTTAGGAGGTTTAAGGCATATTTTGATGATTATCGGTGATAATATCGTGAATCGCAATTATTTTGTCCAGGATAATCATGACATGAAATTTTCCTATCGTCCCATGCCTAATCCAGTATACTGTAGCTCACTACTTCATATCTATGTGATCGTTTTCTAATGGCTCACTCATGGCAGCTGCCAGCATTTTAATTACATGAGCAGCAGAAGAGTAAATATACTTGGTAATTCCTCCCTAGGTGGATTCTTGCCAACTGAAACTGACTTTGAGTTTTTATGCGTCTCTCCAAAGGAAATTAAAGACACAGTGTGATGTGGCCTGTGTCATCCACTCGTCTTTTGGTCCCCTTTCCTCTGCAGCTTCTGCTACAGTGGTAGGTTCCCATGGTCCCGTGAGCGCAGGCTGGAGAGCAGGACTGTGATGATGCTTAAAGAAGTGGCTGTGCAGCTAATGCAAAGACCCCACTCCAATGAGTTCTCAGGAGAGCCGTGAGCACCGACTGAACAGATTTCACATTAACACGCTGGGCAACAGGGGAGCAGGGGAACAGTGCTGCTCCTTTTTGACTGCTTGGCACTACACAGCCACAGTTAATGAAGTGTTTTTAAAAGGGGCTCTGCTCGGAAATGAGGTGATAAGCAGCCGTAAAATATATGTACGTCGTTTTCACTGCCACAGCAGCTCCTTGGCTCCCTCCAGTAGTACTCAGCCCCGCATTGTGAGCATTGCATAAGACTGCTCAAAGTCGAACCATAAGCTATGCATTGTAGCTGGCTACATTTCACTGCCTTCAGGCTCATGTCTGCCTCCTCCTCCTCCTCCTCCTCCTCTTCCTCCTTCTTGTTTTCTTCCTCGCATCCCCCATCCCCTTATCCCTCCTTCCCGTCATGCTTCAGCGGGCCACCTGAGGGGGGATATGCGCTCCCCTTTGCCTGGTGACAGCTTGCAGGGAGATGTGGGCAGCCTTCCTTCTCAGCTGGAGGAGAAGAGGGAGAAGAGGGAGAGATGTTACGGATTAGGGCTTCCACAGCGAGGAGCTCCGCTGGGCTGATTTGTTCCAGAGAGCAACAAGACGAGTGGCTTTTCAACAGTTCACCTTGACTTTCTGTTTGTGTTTTCCTTGTTGTACCATCCAGTAACTGAGATTAATGGTTTGGGCTGTAAAATGTCAGAAAATAGTGAAAAATGTCCATCCCAGTTTCTCAAAGTTCAAGGTGATGTCTTTGAAGTGAAGCGCTTGAAGCAGTTTTTGCATTGGCTTATTTGATGAAGTTTACTATATGTACTCGCATGATTCTTGTATCGTCATGGTGGAATGCACTTCTTGTAAGTTGCTTTGGATAAAAGCGTCAGCTAAACCAATGTAATGGGAAGGGGTGAGCATTTACTGTGGATATGTAAATGAGTATGAATACAGATGTGTACAGTATTATGTAGGTTGGTTGATGCACAATATAATGAGTCTCACAATTGTGCAATCTTTTTCCCCCTCAACACAGGAATATATAATCCTAATCAGAAAAAAACTTGCACCTGACTTGTGTGGAAGCACTGAAACCTCTACCGTCCTTGGTGAAGTTATAAATGTTGGATACATTCAGAGCTGACCTCAGAATATGATATATTCAGTGGACATGAAGTCCAAGTCTTTTGATTGCTGTACTGTTTGTGCACTTTGAGGTTGGACTGGCACAGCGCAGATCTTGCAGTTTTTATCTGAGCTCAGTACAACATGCGCACACAGCTCAAAGCACAGTTTTTACATGATGCCTGGCTCGCTTCAAAGGCCCTGATTGAAAGAGCGTTCCTGCGTCTGACAGAGGGTCGTTTGCAAAACAACATTGTGCTTGTGATCACGGGTTGGGTGTTGTATTTTATCGGAAAGTTTAGCTCTATTTCTTCGCCGAAATGTTAGGATGTTGGACACCCTTTAAATTCCAAAGGCATATTTACTGGCCTCTCTAATTACTTTCCACAAAATCTTGGCCCAGGTTTTTGTTTACTGTGAAGTCTTGCAGTGCTGAAAGAGTGGAGAGGAAGATAGATGGATTGGAAGAGAGGATATTCAATTAGACTGCAAAACAGAAACAAGTGCACAAAACAAAGTGGCCTTGCAATACATTTTACCTTTGTGAAACTTAAATTTTTGGGGCGACTTTGTCAGAGAAGTGAACTTCTTTTGCTGACCCCCTGTACACCCCCTGTACACATTACACACATTAACTTTGCCTATAATGCATTTCAGTATGAAAAAAAGAACAATAATAGCATTATCGAAGTACTACTTACTGCAGGGCTATTTATTAGATTGCATTATATTGTAGCCATGGTATTGTGTCCAAAGCTTTCATGTTCCACTGCTGTTGAAGTGACGTAATCCTACTTTAACAATGACCACCAGTCAACAATGGCAGCCTTTCAGCGACTAAGTTTGTGGGCGGTGAAGTTGGCTTGTGTACTTTGCACTCCATGTAAACCTTGTACCCCTGCAGGTTTTGCTTTTATGAGAATCAGTGAATGAAACTTTGACTCCACTTGCTTCTCCTTGGCTGCTGAGCACTCAGTTTAAAGCTGCGCTGTTGGAAAACAACTGAGTGTTTGTGGTCTGTTATTTATTAGCAAGCCAGTGTGATGTAGGCATTTTTTTGCAGTCTGGCTTGCTTTGCCTCGCAGTAGAGTAATTCATCGACTGGTTGAGACTGACAGATAGATCGCTTCATCAGGGTGGCCTGTGCGGTATGTTGTGAGTACTGTGAGTTGTGTGTGTGTGGCTGAGAGAATGATTAAGCTCCATAGTCCTCATGAGAGCATTTGGACCTAATTAACCCACTTCTTTATGCATTCAAGCACAGTTTGCCCTGACACCAGACACACTGCCGAGTCTCTTGTGGTATATTCCCAGTCAAGAAATACATTCCCTTGTAGACGTTGGCTTGTAATAATAGAAACATGATTGCTGTTCTGTATCAGTCAGACTCACCAGTACTCTGTTAACGGCTTCAGCTGAAGTCATTTCATCTCAGCGAGTGGCAGTGCTTCCAAGAAGAACATTGGCAAAGCATTTAAAGAGATGGAGCGTGGAGACTGGCTGCTACACAGAGAGACGCAGCCATTCTCCATTTTGGAACCCTTTAACTCCCTCTGTCATTACTTTAACGTGCTATACACTGTGTGAGCAGTAGAGAGTGTATAAATTTAGATTGTTTGTGTGTGTGTGTGTACTTTTGGAGACCGAGGGGAGTGATTGGCCCGAGGCTGAGGATGTGAACGCACAGAAGACATAAGCTGAATGATTTCTCCTGCTCATTTCTGTGTTATCTTGATTCACGGGTTGATTCAGAAACAAGAGAAAAAAAAAATAGTCTGCGACTGAAGATTTAGTTTTTCATACTTTTAATATTTGTGCCTTTCTTGTAAAATACATCTGGCCTTGGGCCTTATTCTAATCATGCAAGTGCAAAGTGGTGTGGATGTCTCCAAGCGCACCCGATGTTTCGCTT
Organism: Heterobranchus longifilis; assembly: GCA_028570985.1. NCBI lineage: Eukaryota > Metazoa > Chordata > Actinopteri > Siluriformes > Clariidae > Heterobranchus > Heterobranchus longifilis. The sequence goes on along the minus strand of JAOVVB010123204.1, from coordinate 1,115 downwards.
CACGTGCAGCAGCGCAAAGTGCAAAAGGCTTCTTTTTTTTTTTTTCTACCAAATTTTATTCAGCAATCTGCACAAGTGATGTTACAGAGTTACAGATTCATGCTGTTTTTTTAGACAGAATTATCCCCTCGCTACTAATAAAACACAAAATTAATAAATAAATAGAATAGGCATTAATAATATTGAATAAAATGCATTGCAAAAGGCTTTTTAAAGTGGAATATAGATCAGAGGGTGTGGTGATATACTGTATCATCTCTGGCAGTCGCATCTCTGCTCTCACTGCTCTGAAACAGCTCAGCCAACCACAGTGATGACGATGGAGACAAATTACGATTATAAAAAACATAAAACAGTGTGATGAAGTAGTTTATATGATCGCATCAATCAATGCTACTTCAGCTATAATTCTACTGTATTTCAAGTTGTAAATGATTACATTTATATCTTGTGACAGCATGCACTCATCATTTGTACTGTAATGCATTAAAAAAAAAAGTTTTGGTTTTAAGTTAGAAAGGAGGCTGTGACACACTTTGAGACTTCTGTCTCCAAAAATGCAATGTTACATCTCTTTCCAGAATCAGTGTCCTTGTTGTTCATTATTATCATTGGATGAAAGCGTTGTACATCTCAAAACACACAGACAAATAAAACTCAGAGGCGAGTGAGAAAGTATGTGGGTTTTTTGTAATTTAGGAGATAGAGTTCTGTGTACCGTAATTACTTCGCCTGGTCCATCATTTCTGCTAATTGAATTTGCCGTTCTCTCCTCCTCTTCAGGAAGAGTGGATCTCATCCTCTCCACTTCAACTGTTCGCCAGCTGTTCACTCCTGCCTACTTGAGAGATGAGTGCCAAGTCAGCCATCAACAAGGAGGTCTTCATACCCCATGATGAGAAGATGCTTGCTGCTGTGCAGGTGAAGCGGAGGACCAAGAAGAAGATCCCCTTCCTCGCCACTGGTGGTCAGGGAGACTACATGACCTTCATCTGCATCTCAGGTCAGAGGACAAATTAAAACCTCTTCTCTTTTCTCTCCTCTCCTCTCCTCTCCTCTCCTCTCCTCTTCGTATTGTGTGACCCAAAATCACATTTCAGCACGTCTCCCTTAAT
>JAOVVB010123193.1:0-12459 GCA_028570985.1 Heterobranchus longifilis | reverse complement strand
GGTGACAAGTGTGTGCAGGAATTTAATTTTTTCTTTGTGATATGGATCTTCAGAACCATCAAGGAGAAAAACTTAACGGAAATATCATAAAAAATATTAAATATTCTTACATGCATTACATAGCATGTAGTCCTTTGGCACAGACAGTGCAGTAGTGTGGGCTGCACATGTGATGGGAGCATGCACTGTGCATGCAGAGGGTTGTAATTTTACTGAATTCCTATTTAATGGGATGCTGGTCAATTACACTGCTGAATGCAGTGCATGGTTACAATTAAATTAAATAGGCATACTTTTAACCCAAACATGGCATAAGACCGAGTATTGCTTTTTTATGTGTATTTCCCCCTCAAATAGGTTCCCTAATAAAAGGTCAGATTTTTATATTGAAATTGTGCAAAAAATTCCCCAAATTCTCCAGCTGAACTTCCCTTGGAAATTTTTCCAACCCTTTGTAACCCTCGGTGAAACAAATTACTAGTTTATGTTAAAACACGAATGAAAAGACAAACATTGCAACTTCATTTTCTTTGGGGGTAATGAAGCAGACTGTGTGAAGTATTTCTTACTTCTGGTAGAAATGGCTGATCAGCGTGGGTTTGATTTGCAGTTTGAACTCATGCTCCTCATCATACGGGTGTGTCTTGTAGTGCTGCAAACATGATCTATGGGGAAATTAAATCTTTAATGTCATCTTTGGGAAAGTACATTTGGCACACTCAAACATCACTGGAAAAAAAGGCAAATTGATTTACTGCGTGAGAAGGAAGAGCCGGTCGTAGGGCAAACCCAGGAAAGTACTGCAGGTCAATATTATTTCCAGCAGATGGTGCAGTTTTCTGAGTCGGATCACTTGTTCCTGCAGATCGACCTCCGCGCTCAGGTAATAACACTACGGAATAACACATTCAAACTTAGATTATGTCGTCAACACTCATTTGAAAATAGTTGTCAGTAAAACAGTCTCAAGCTTACCAAGTGGTTAAGAGTCGTCAACTCTTCACCTGAGAAAAAAAACAACAGTTGCAAATATCAAAGCAAAGTTTGTGCTTAATGATTCATATGCACTGAGGTTAGATATTACTGTAAAATGTAATGGAGGACAGAGAGTTATACAGTTTCAGTTATAAGCAGACAATATGAAACTTTCATGTCATGATTATCCTAGCCAAAATAATCATGATTCACAATTTGAAATATGCTTAAAACTTTTTTTCTTGAAACATTTTCTTAAACATTTTTCTTAAAACATTACAGCTTTTTTCTCGAAACATTCCGACTTTTTTCTTGAAACATTCCGACCTTTTTTAAGAAACTAATATTTTTATAGCACCACAGATAGGACACTGTAGTAAATTGCAGTCAATTCGTGACGATATTCACAATTATCCAGATAATGAAAATTCACCACAATCAATGTATTTTTATCGCAATCCATGATAAAAAATGGATTATTGTCCCATCCTTAATTATAAGTGAGAGGTTACCGATGAGGTAGTTAATGTAATCCTTTCTCATCTTGTCCAGACCCATCTCCAGCAGCATGTGGACTGGTGTGACACCTGTGAGAGACACATGATCGATCTGCTGGTGGTAAGACTGCAGGATGAGTTTGCTGAGGGAGCTGCTGCTGTCTCTGTGAATCTGGAAGAAATTAAACAAAACTAAATACTTCACACTCAACAGCCCTCAATCTTTTCTCAGTGATAAACAGTTGTCAGAAGCTGCATCGTTTCATACCCAGGGTTTGATGTCACCGTATCTTAGAGCTTCTGTGACCAATTTCAGGCAGTCTCCAATGTCTTGATATGAAGTCACGCCTGTAATGAAAAGAAAAATGGAGGAAAATGGTTGTCACGGTTTGTAATTCTAAATCAAGTAAATCCTAAATTTCCTGAATAGAGGAATTGGCTCACTCTTTCTCATCCGAACCCACAGCTGCTCCACAAAATCCAAATCGCCTCGTTCCAAGAAAGAGTTGAAAATGGGAGTGTCTGTATCAGTCTTCGGCTTTGGGGTCTTTAAGAAAAGATGAAGAAGCAAGATATCTACCACATTTATTCTAAAATGAATGAATTTGATAAAGGCCCATGATTTTAACACTATCATACCTCTGCTGGTTTTTCAGCCTGGCCCTGTAGTGCCTTTGCAGTGCCCTGAAGCTCTGAAAAAAACAAAAACAATCTTCTTAAACTAATTGTTAGCATTAAATCATAATGAAGGTGCATTGATTTAACAAAGCAGATACCTTCCAGGAAGGCCTTGGTCAGATTTACAGCTGACGTGCTTTCCAAAGGCTCCATCCATTCAGTCTCACCAGTTCTCAAACCATCAGCAAGAGTCTGAAATAACAGGAATCTGATATATTTAGTTGTCTATTTGTGCACTGATACTCACGGTTATCCATCTCAGATTACTGTGGGACACAAACCTGAAGAAACTCTAGCTCCCTGTACATCTCATACATTGGGCTCCTCATGTCCCCGCTGGAAACTTTGATATTCTGCATGTAAACAAGGATAAACAAGGTAAGTACACAAACTGTACCACTTTATTCTGTATTTTAAATGGTGTGAATTACTGGTGTTTACCAGTGTTGCTGTAGAGGACAGGGGTGGGGTCTCGAGGATACTCTCCACATGGCTCCATTTGAAATCCACTGTCACACTACTCTGTGACTCAATCGTGGTGTTTTCAACAACAGTGGAGCCAAACAGGCTAAACCTGGCGCTGCCTTTAATCGCCATCTGGAAGCATTGACAGATGCATGAACATTCATTCACACTGACTTACAAGAAGAGATGCACACTCGCGTCACTTACCGAGGACGGGGGGTGCCTTTTCTTGTGCTCTTGTTTAAGCTCGTCCAAGGTTATGAGAGATGTTTTGTCCACAGTTGAGCCTGACAACATTTAAGTTAGAATAAAACAAATGCCAGAAACATCAACAGGGGTTAATAATGTTTCCTGGGTGGGTTATTCAAAAAGGTAAGAAGCATTTGAGCTATACCTTTGCAGGTAATGGAGTATAATTTGACGCCAGACACTTTATTGCCCGTGCAGACTGTTTCAGCTCCAAACCAGGTTGTTCTAGTTGCATCAGACATGTCACATCGCACCCACAGAGGGTGTAAGGCAGGGTTGTTGTCCACAGCTGCCACATTAGCATTTTGTGATAATGTGTACCAAGAAAGCAACTGCCTATAACAAAAAAAGAAAGGAAAAAAATACATTTTGATTGTCATCAGCAGTGTATCGGTTATACAATCCTACTAGCACTTTCTTCATTTGGATGAAGTGTTAAACTTCTTATGATTGGTCACCTTGCTTTCATGATTGTGAGCGGCTGTGGTCCCAATTCTTTCTGGAGAGCAAAGGCATCTTCATCAGCATCAGCATCATCCGTGCAGTTTGATGTTTCAGTCATTGGTTGATCATCAGGTTCATTTATTTTTGGAACCTTGTGAAATCAAGAAATAAAAACATGATCCAATGGTGAACATTTTTCTTCTTCTTTTTTTTTTTACAATGGTGATTATACACAATCACAGCAATTAAACTGAAAATTCAAGGTTAGTGGAGAGATTCCTATTTATTAAATTGAACGTGCACCATTACATTCACATGTCAAAACATCCCAAGCAACTGGTGATGTATCAGAAGATTTAACCACACACCAAGAAACCATAGACTTCTAAAATGCACAACAGTTTTCATGTGTTCATTTATTCAATTGCCATATTACAGTAATATGAGAATATGAAGATTACTCACAGCTTTTTCACAGATGAAGACTGGCTGGTTGCCATAGTACATATTCAGCACAGGTATTCTGTTTCCATTCATCTTTAACACTTGGATGTCCTCCTGAAACCAATCAGATATCAACATCATTACAATAACATATACATCACATATACCTTAGGTAAAATTAAATTACCTCATATGTACAGGGATCGTTGCTTTCCTCATCTTGCAGAGACCTTCAATCAAACGACACATAACACAAATAAATGAACATTACTTCGACAAGATAAGTACTTAATGGTAACTGAAGCAATCAAATAGTGAACAAAGCTAAAGGCTGCCTAGCGTTCATTTGACGTTAGCTAAAAAAAAAAGGCTAAACAATTAGTAACGTTCAGCATCCACAAGTAAACTCACCTAAGAATATGATAGAAATCCTTAGCACTGGATATCACCTTTGAGCCCATTGCAAATTTATAAAACCGATCACCCGTTACAGAGCGAATAACATGGATAAAATACAACAGAAGTTAACAGAGTTTAACAGACGGTCGTGGTGAAGTTTGGGCTTGCTGCTCCTGTTGATATTTTGACAGTCGCGCGCTCACTCGGGTGGTGACGTCATGAGGTCACAGGTCATCACTTTTTGTATATAAGTTTACACATCAGAAATTCAGAAATTAAGTCAGAAACGTGACACATACATTGTAATATGTAAACAAATTAAATAATATTTAATATATAAAAAATATTACTAAGAAAATAGTTCGGCATTTACCTTCATCCTGTCCTGCGCCAACATGGCGTAAAGAAATAGTGCCAGCTGAAGCAACTAACTTGAAGGTGGTTTTGTTTAGCCGTGAGAATTTGATTGAAAGTGTTCACGAAAATGTTTGTCACATTCATGCACATTTTATCATGTGTGTTTCTTTGCGGTAAGCAAAACAATTGTAGGAAAAACTATGTGGGCGGAAGTGATATTCGTCGAGGCGGAGGCATAAAGCATTTGGGGTGATATGCTAACTTCCTTTTTACTGTGGCCGCCATACCGTGTGGAGTGTGGTTCCCGGCGAGCCGAAAAATAATTACCGAAAATGGTGAGAAATTACACTCATATCGGCATTAACATGCTATATAATACGTATGGCGTATCTCGCTGTTTGTACGCATCGAATACGGCTGTATCATTTGTCTGTGAGAAGCTTAAATTCTGATTCAGAAGAGCTGTGAGTTGAAATGCTCCCGGCTAGCGAAGCTAACACGAGGGGCCATTTTGGACGAGCAGCTTCAGTCCAACCCAGTTACACGTGTGGCTGTTTCCTCAGTGGTAGATCTGTAACAAGTAGCTAACGCTAGCAGATGTCGCTTACTGAATGACACCTATATTATTCTCGTTGTGGATACTATTCGTGGCATTGTGTTTATGCTCTTAACTGTGTCAACGCAGTCTATAATGTTAGGACCGTAAAGTGTAACGTTTTAAGACGGGCTTGCTAACTCACGTTAGCATAATCGAGCTAAGCTAGGGCCAACATCCGCAGATTTCTCGGTGAATTTGTCTAACGTTAAATACGTGATGTTAATGAGCAGTCCCCGCTGCTATTGTCAGTTAAGTTTGAGGTGCACTTGATTTGACAAACCAGTTGCACCGAGTTGCATCAGACTGGCTTTAAAGTTAGCAGTTTGTCGGCCCGCACATGCTAGGAGATGCTATGGCTTGTTCTAAGGACATGCTATTTTAAATACGATGCATTCTTATTAAAATGACCACTGCGAGAGTATGGTATACTCTCGCAGTGGTTATTTTAATAACCTTGTCAAATCCAACATTACGCAGCTACCTGAAGCTCAATGTTGTTCGTTTTGCTTTCTAGGCCTGTGCCCGACCCCTGATCTCGGTTTATTCCGAGAAAGGAGAATCTGCAGGCAAAAATGTCGTCATGCCTGCTGTGTTCAAGGCTCCAATTCGCCCTGATGTTGTGAATTTTGTGCACACCAACATGCGCAAGAATAGTCGCCAGCCATATGCAGTCAGTGAACTGGCAGGTGAGTGCATATGTCTGTCTTGAACTGTCATGTCGACCCAGATAGTTCAAAAAATGTTAAGATGGTGACTGAGCTCATGCATTCACAAATCTGATGTATATTGTTTGTAATTTGTGTTCATGTGATTGTTTATTTCAGGCCACCAGACCAGCGCAGAGTCCTGGGGTACAGGAAGAGCTGTGGCCCGTATCCCTCGTGTGCGAGGTGGTGGTACTCACCGCTCTGGCCAGGGTGCTTTTGGAAATGTATCCTTTTGACCAAAAGTGAAGCTTTGCATTTTTTCCCTCCCTTTTTATAATACTGCGAAAACTATAACGGACACTAAAGACTTGCAATGATGGTGTAATTTGCGACTGACTCTGTGACCAGTGACAGAATGCCTGCTGTCATATGCTGGCACAGATGGCTGACGAACATTGAGTCTGAGCAGGTATTTTAGGTACTTCAGTACTTCTGTTCCTTCAGTTGTTGTCAAACCTCCTTGACTTTGGTCTAGATGTGTCGTGGAGGTCGCATGTTTGCCCCCACCAAAACTTGGCGTCGCTGGCACCGCAGAATCAACACAACCCAAAAGCGCTATGCCATCTGCTCTGCCGTGGCTGCCTCTGCCATTCCTGCACTTGTGATGTCTAAAGGTAATCTCCAAAAATATTTGTTGGGGCAAAACAGTAATACATTAAAAAATATATATATATATTTCTATAATGAAATATTCTCACAATTAACATTTTTAATGTACAGCTTAACATTTGTCTTGCCATGATGGTGTAATTTGCGTCTGATCCTGTGAACAGTGACAGTTGCCTGCTGTCTCTAAGCTGTCACAAGGCCTTGATGTGTGTTAAATTCTGAGCAAGCTCTGGCAACACTGTATAGTATGTGACAGTCACAAGAAGTTTTTGTGTGGATATCTCTTTGGGTGACATGATGATCTTGTCTGTTAGGACACCGCATTGAGGAAATCCCTGAGGTCCCACTGGTGGTTGAAGACAAAGTTGAGGGCTACAAGAAGACCAAGGAGGCCGTGCTGCTGCTGAAGAAGCTTAAAGCCTGGAATGACATCAAGAAGGTAATCCACATTTTTCACATTTTCTTTATTGGCTTGACTTGGCACTCCATTAGGGAACACATGATCAGCTTGAAGGATGGTAGATGGTGGTTAGGGCTGGGTGATATGATGATGTCAAAACGATATAAAAATGTTCATTGTATATAATTTTCTATATCGTTCTGTCGATGTTGAAAAACCAGCGGCTGAACTGAGTTATGGCAATATTTACGTCATTTGGATGACATTTTGAACCTTGTGCTGCTTTGCTAACGGTGTTGGAAAGTAACTTTTTTGTCTACCTGTTACTGTGGCTGGTGGCTTCCAAAATCTAGCAGCCACTCAATAGATTACCATTGTTTTTTTGGCTGGTGAGTGAAGCAAATCTAGCAGCCACTTGCATGTTTTACCAGCATTTGGTTGGTGCTAATTTCCAACCCTGTCTACTAACATTGAGTATACAAAAATAGGCTTTACTGTGTGGTTATTTCATATAGATTATTTTATTTATTGAATTACAAGAAAACATTCTATAGTGATGCATATTGTCGAGATATGAAATTACCTAGAATATTTTGGCCATTTCGCCCAGTCCTAATGTTGGTCATATCTGAATTGTATGGAGTGTTAAAATCATTGCTGTTTTTTTATACTTAGCCCCCTCATCTGTTATCTCATTCATATGTATGGTTATAGCAGTAACACCTCAGACTGAACTTGTTACTTTGAGTAGGATTAATGATAACGGTTCCTCTGCCCGTGATAAAAGCTTGGGTTTAATATATTTATTAGCCATTACTAGGTTTCTTTATTTCTTTCAATGGGGTATTGGAATAATAATATAAACATCTCTATTCTCAGGTCTACGCCTCTCAGCGCATGCGTGCTGGTAAGGGTAAGATGAGGAATCGCAGACGGATCCAACGCAGAGGACCTTGCATCATCTACAACCAAGACGCTGGTGTCACCAAAGCCTTCAGAAATATCCCAGGTGTGTTATTTGTTCAAATATAGAATTCATGAAGTAAATGCACATCAGAACATTATCTTAATAGTCTTCATATTTAATACCTAACATAGGCAGTGGTTATTACAAACTTCAATGACATACTGTGCCATCCTTAAGTTTCTGAATCTTGTGCTATCAGTGATTATCAAAGTTTTGAATAAATAAACTTTAAATTACATTTTTTTAAAACAACTACAAGATAGTTCAGCCTATGAGTGTTTAATTATTGTGCTGTATTATGAAGGCATCACTCTGCAGAACGTGAACAAACTGAACCTCCTGAGGCTCGCCCCTGGTGGTCACGTCGGACGCTTCTGCATCTGGACTGAGAGTGCTTTCCGTAAGCTGGATGAGCTGTACGGCACCTGGCGTAAACCTGCTTCCCTGAAGGTCGGCTACAAGTGAGTATTTCAGGAGCAATCGCACTGTAGCACGAGTAAAACTGTTGTTGATCACATCAGTGATGAGCTTCCACTTCATGGTCCGTGTTTTTGATACGGTGTGATATTTAAAGAAGTTCTGAGTTTGAGCATCAAAAGACTAGTCGGTTTACTATTTTCACAATTTCCAACATGAGGAATTAAATTTGTAATGCTTTATTTATTCCAGCCTGCCCATGCACAAGATGACCAACACAGACCTGAGCAGGATTCTGAAGAGTGAGGAGATCCAGAAAGCACTTCGTACACCTACGTAAGCACCGCTCACTTTTATAGAAATGTATTTTAGCTCGTCAACTATGATGATGTTCCCACTTCAGGTCCGTGTTTCTGAACCCTGATTATATGGAAGTCCTGAGCGATGCGTAGTTCATTACGAACTTGTAGTTTAGCAGAAGTTCACGTTGTTAAGACTGTTATATTATCATTACAGCAAGAAGATCAACCGCAGAGTGCTGAAGAAGAATCCTCTGAAGAACTTGAGGATTATGCTCAAACTGAACCCGTACGCCAAGACTGCAAGACGTCATGCCATCCTCAAGCATGACCCTACGGTAAGAACCTAAACTATTCAAGCTGGAAGCAAAAAATTCTGGACTTTTAAGTGCTGATTGTGTGACTTTGAACTCTTGTAGATCAAGGCCAAGATGCTGAAACCCAAGAAGAAGCCTGGTAAGAAGGGAGCACCTGCCAAACCCAAAACCACACACAACCCAGTCACCAGAATAAATGTTGGCATTGTACGTTTCTGCAAACCACGGATATGTTAACATTTGTAAGTTTCATCTGTAGCAGATATCAACGTGAGCTCATGGTAAAGCTCTTTGACGGTCACTTTTTTTATGCCAAACTGTGACACTTCACAGTTTTGTGAAATGCCAAACTCGTTAACACCTGGTTTTGTTGGTCTCGAACTCTGCTCTGCTGCTTGGCAGCCGTGTTGCCCAGGTTACACGACATCCACTGTCCCCTCCATCTCCTGATGAGAAACTGCAGAACATACGTGTGATCTGAACCACGTCACTTTAAAAACATTTATGAGATTATTTGCAGAAACATACAATGCCAACATTTTATCCTAGTGCCTGGGCTGAGGCACAAGTCTCTATACTTGTAACAAAGAGTTCAGTGATTTAATAAATAATTTGTTTCAAATGCATGAGTCAGAGCTGTCAATCAACATTTTGATACACAAGACATTTATTTCACATAAGCTAACAAAGACTTGAATCTGTTGGCGCAGTAAGAACACAAGGCAAAGAGGAATATCAAGCACACAGGTTGAGCAGCATTTCTCATGATTAAATAATTTGATTAGAAAAAGATGGCTTTTCAGGCAGGCCTGCAATGTAGCCTGAAGACTTGTTCATAGTTAATTTCACTTGGCATGTAGGTTTGTACACTAAATATACAACTATTGATTGCACAACTTTTGAAACCATTTAGTAATCAGTATAAACTTGTTTTGTTTTTTGTTTTATCCATAATACAAACCCAGTCATCAGAGGACCTTAGGATATGGGTTTTGTTGTAGACACAACAGGCCTCACATTGCTGTACCGTGGGTGGGTGTCACCGGCTGATTGAGTCCGATGGTACTGCACAACCAGCCGGCAAAGTCGACCTGCTCTGCCTCGGACTGTTTGATAAAAGCATGCACCTGAAGAAAAAGACGTGTGTGAGATCGATGGTGAAGAAACATTTAGGGAATGAAGATGCTGCTAAATATGAACACTCACCATCAACTGTTTCAGGTCTGCTCTCTCTGCAGGATTCTTAATCAAACTACAACGGAGAAAACAAATTATCTTAGCGTGTAATGCATTTTAACACCACAAGGTGGCAGAAAGTCTGATGGGCTGATGTGGCTATTCCATTGGTTTTTAATACCAGTAAATATTTCTCCTACATACCATTTGTTGACAAAGTCTTGAAATTCGGAGCTAAATACCCCGGGCAGCTTTGGTGGAGGCTGAAAATGTAAAGGTCCAGTCAGCACGGAATGGATTAAAATGACTGCTTAATTTGCTTGCAAAGGTATTATCACAACATACACTGCTATACAGGTATGTTCATGTTAGGATGTGGTCATATAATGGGCACTCTCACCTCATTGACAATGTAATCAAGCAGCTCAAATATAGCCATAGGTGGTCTGCTGTCAGGTCCGTATGCTGCAGGGGGTAAAAGAATAAAAGACATCAGCCTGTCATTGTTCGCTCTGTCCTCTTATCTCTGCACTAATAATCACTCAAGGTCACCAATAGATGTCACTTCATGGCAGTGCTGTCATGGTTACCAATTACAATAGACCTTTTGAAATATTTTCAGTCAAAGCTGATGTGATTAAACAAAAACCCCACTCTGCAGAATGACAGGATGAAGCGGTGTCGTGTCAGACTTACAGCTGCCTGGTCTCCCGGGGGGCTGTGGCTTTGGGGAGGACTCGCTGCAGGCCGCCTCCCCTTCCACTGGGAAGCCAAAAATCTGTTCCAGTTCCTTAGCGTCAGGCGGTGGGATAGGGAAGCGCCCAATGGCCATTTCAACCAGAGACAGACCCATACTCCAGATGTCCGACTGAACAGAGTAATGGGTGCCCTGTAAGCGCTCGGGCTGCACAACACACATGCAATCATATTACTACTACAGCCATTAGTGATTTGTATAGTAGTTAGAAGGTTACACATAAAACACAGCAGCATAGCAAAAGACAACAGGCTAAAGCAAAACAGGCATTCATTACATACAGTGACATACACATGCAACATCCAAATAGTTCAAGGTTTGTTATTGTCACGTGTGTGCAGGCCTACTTTTAACATAGCTGATGCTGAAAAGATATTTGGCCTACTTGACACGAAGCCCATGTATTAAGCCAGTCCCAGTTGATTTGTGAGTCGTCAAAATTGGGAATTGAGTCTGAACTGGGGACTCAAAATTATCGATACTTTTTCAGTACCACTTGTTTAAAACAACACGATATCCACATTCGATAGTATCGAAAGTACCAAAGCTATAAAAAAAAAAAAAGCAGATCCACAAAACAGATTTTCAACCCAAGACTGCACAGATGAAACAACTGTGTGTTGGTATCCCCATGGGGTTTGTATGTGTTCAATGAATTTTTCTGTACCAGCACTGTGTGCAGGTTTTTTAAAAAAAGGAAAAAAAGTCATTTTGTGTGCCAAGGACTTTTTTTTCTTTTTGCTGTGGTGTAGAAAGAGGTATCGAGTAATAATACTAGTATAGTATAATACTAGTATTTTATCAAAGTTAAAAATTCTGGTATTGTGACCTTAGTTGCCTTACACATATACACGTGAGACTTACTTAAATTGTAACAGGAATCCTAAAGGCTAATTGTGTGAATGAGAGCAGCAGGAAAGGAGGAGTGTCTCCGTTTCAACTCACAGACATGTAAGAGCGAGTGCCCACAAAGGAGTTGGCCATGGAGTCTATGAGCTGTCCGCTCACTCCAAAGTCACACAGCTTGATCTCACCACGGGAATTCACGAGGATGTTAGAAGGCTTGACATCTGAAAGAGGGACATGCAGTATATTTAGGAGAACATGGCGGGCAAGTGTTCGACAGGGAGCAGAAAGCATCACAGAGCAAACTGCTGCAAAGCCTCAGTGCACGTTGTGTCCTTTCATCATTCACATGTACAACACTGAGTGCTACACAGATCTGGTCCATGCCTCTGAAATAGGGAATCACTGTAAGGCAATGACCAATACTTATTTAAAGCACACAGTCTTCATAAATTTTACGTGTGGGACTTTTACACAGGGCCTATAAATGAACATCTGTTACATTCAAGCCCTTGCCAAAAGAGTTCACACAATGCTGATCGCCGCCAGGGAAAGCTCTGTGTATTGCTCAGTACACCGGAGTTGTGGTGTCTTTGGCGACATTCCTGCGCTGCTGCACCGGAAAGATGCAGATACAGCTTGTTTGTACTCATAACGAGTAGTTTATTGACTCCACAAGAACGTCATTACATGAGCAGTACACAAAGTGCCGCCTTGCTCCTTTACGACCTCAGCGACAGCGTTATTATGAATTCCTTGTTTTACTGCCCGTCTCTTAAAGAGCCCCTCCGGTGGAAGTCAAGTTTTTAACCATGTCAACATGTCTATACTGGGTTTTTTTTAGTTGCTACAAGACAC
>JAOVVB010123182.1:0-12459 GCA_028570985.1 Heterobranchus longifilis | reverse complement strand
GGAATCGGAATCGATAAAATTGAAACGATGCCCATCCCTAGTTATATCAGAACTGGAGAATATTTCTTCATTGAAAGAAGAGCAAAGAACGGCACTGAAGGCTTCTCTGCACTTCTCCTGACCGGCACGAGTTTGACAGACAGATGGTTTCGTCCAATCACCTGCCAGGTATTTTTTTTTGAAAGACAAAAAGTGTTTCTAATGACGGCAGACGATGGCTGTGTGAAACAATCCATCTGATGGTGTCAGGTTAGCTGTACAGCAGCAACTCCCGTGTAAAATTACCGTTTGTGTCAAAGGAGTCTGGAGGAAAGGGCCGTCAGACGGCAAGAGAAAGCAGTGAAAAGATTCCAAATATAGCGTACGCTTAAAGTGATATCGATTCTTTTAGGTGGCTGTTAATTAGATAATACACTATGGATAAGTAGTTCTTACAACCCCATTTCAAAAGACGATTTTAACTTGATTCAAACAAAAATCTATTAATTTGAAGCATTTAAGAATGAATGAAGTTTAGTTTCACTTGATTCTCGTAAAGCAGTTGTTTCCTCACAGATACAGAAAGAAACCAACAACAAAAGTTGGTTTCTCTGCAGCGAACTTGACGTCACGCCGTCTACACTTTAAAGGAAAAGTGGTGGATTTTACTTTCAACTCGACACGTACCGGTCTCTGGGTCCACAGAGAAGTACGGCTGGCCCTCCAGGATGCTGTACACCACCCTGGCGCTGTTCCCGTACGTGGCGTCGTCTGCGTCCGTGGCTGTCACCTGAATTACAGAGGTGCCTGTGGGGGAGAAGATTCATGACAATGATTTAGATCAACTCCTCAATACTGCTGAAAATTGCCTGCTGGATAATTGGTGGAGCTGATGCACCTTCTGATGAGGTGTCGGATCCTCTTCTAATCACGCTCATGCAGAATGTGACTGATCATTTCTGTCCCTTTGCATTACCCCAACCAATCTTTATCCTCGGCCACTTATACCCTTATACATGATTGATTTTCGTGGGTAATCGATAAGCCCTAATGTATTTTTCTAAGTATATCTCTCTAAGCATACAAGCGGCACCGATACCGGCCCCAAGAAGCCTATTAGTGTATCCACAGATCTGGAGTGTCTAAGACGCCAAATATCTGATAGCAGACGAACGACTGTGATCCATTTTCTCTTCCAGAGAGGCTGAAGCCCTATTTCAGTAGAACAAAGGGAAACGGTTAGCCAAGTGCTACCTCCCAAATGGCGCCTTGCGGGGCCAAGTGTTGCCTCATTACATGCAGAAGAAAATTAATTGAGTAGAAATATTTAATGGCAAAGTGGTATAAATATAGAATTTTGCGATACAATGGGATAACGACCCCATGAAACTTCTCTAATTTGATGTCAGCTAAGATCTGTGAGGGGCGAGAGGAGAGTTTCCCTCCTTTAAAATCAATGTCATTCGTATGGATGAAGGATGTTGCGTGGGGAGGGGGAAAAAAAATCGTAGGACCAAAAAGCAGAGAGAGGGAGAGAGAGAGAGACCACGGCTGTCTGATTTGCTGTAAGTGACAGTTGGGGAGGATTCCCGAGCAAGTTCACCGAACCTTGATCGCTAATACCTTTAACTAGGGAATTAGACTCAAAGAGGCTTTTCTGACACGGCGGCTTTTAGAAAATATCACTGATCCACATCAGCCATCTCATCGTCGACTTTAAGCTTTTGAGAAAAGAATCTTCTGACAAACAAGTCAGGAATAATCACACTTTTTGTGCAGGGGGAGTAAATTACCTCGACTGTAATCGCTCAGTTGTCAAAAGGAGGGGAGCGTCAAAGTCGTCGCGGCCGGACAGTCCGAGAGAAGTGACTGTAATAAAACTCAAAGTCTATGTCACATTTAAAGGGGCAGTGTCTCCACGCAGTCACTCGTGAACACATGCTCTTCCAAGCGGTGACATCACACCTCGGTTGTTGCCATGGGCACCCGTGCTGCCCTTAGATAAGTGCTGGCCGCTCTCTTGGGGTTGCTGAACCAAGTGACAACTCTGTCACATGTCTGGGCTGCAAGACCGATGTCCCTCAGTCCCCGAAGCTCCGCAGCAGCAGCAGCAGCAGCAGCAGCAGCACAGAACAGAGAGTTCAAACCATGTTTTCATGCAAGTATTGATTAGAAGCCTTTTTATATTGTTGATCTATATTCATGAGGCCACTATGTACTTTTAGACTAAGAGCTCGAGCCAAAGTGCACGGTGAATTAAAGTTTAATTTGGTGCCGAATGACGAGAAGAAATGATAATAGGAAAACAGCAAACGGAGCCGTCTCAGACTGCAGGAGTGGAATCTGCAATTATTCACTGCGATGACACTGCTGACAATGCTGGTAATTGAATTAAATACTGTTTTAATAAGATACAATACTGTATTTAAAAGATTATCTGCACCAGTGCTGTAGCCATCACACAGACGCTTTACCTTGTTTATTCTCTGGTCATAAAACAGCTCCTAGTCTCATTTAATTAGCCGGCCTCTCTTTGTTGAGTCTGCATCATTATTATGATTGATAAAGTCCCATTGATCCAGCAAGACTGGCATTCGGTAACGTCTCTATCCTATTTAAATCATAAGCCTTTTAATCCAGCTCCTCACACGCACGCACACGCACACGCACACGCACACGCACACACACACACACACACCTTCATTTGTGTAAACACATAATTAATGTAGTGTGTTTTATGATCAATAAATATGTTTTTAAAGACTAAATTCAACTCTATTTGCCTGCTGCACACACAAAAACCTAGTATTACTTATTTATTTTTATGTTATTATTGGTATTATTTATTTACTAATCTGTATTTTATTTGTTTATTATGTATCTATTAATTAATTAATGTCCCCGTGTGCAGTAGGTGATTTGAGGGGGGGTGTTATCCCCCTCGTGAGCAAAATATCCAAAACGCCTCTCCTTTGTTAACCTCTCTGCAGCTGGGAGGGGGGGGGGGGCGGGGGCGGGGGCGTTAGTGTAATCTGCCTGACTCATTGATTCTTTATCTGAGGTTTATGCTAGTTTGAATCCACGGCCCCGACCATGGCTTTGAAACATCAGTAAGCTAACTGTGCTGTGTGTTGATAAATCCATGACGCTGTCCGTGGTGCTGAAGCAGCAGACAGATTTGTAATCGTGACTTTTATTTTCTGAGTCTCGCCCTTCTGTCAGTATCGTCTTGAATCTATAATATTCTCTAAACTACATAAATAAATAAATAAATAAATGAATAAATACACAACCAAAAGCTGTGGGGGTGACAATGGGACCGATCAATTCTTTCTTTATTTTATTAATAAATAACAATTCAGTAAATTTAAATCTATGTATTTATTTGTTACATTTTCTTTTACAAATTTAGGAAAGCAATGTTGAAGTCACGTCTTATGTTGCCTTACACATAAAAGAATGCTCCCGGACACTTCCACACAGTGAGGCATTAAACCTGTTATTAATTAAACACTGATATCGGATCGGTACTCGGTGTCGGATCTGTGCATCTCTAGTAACATTCTTAACTAATACCACGAAGTATTTTAACCCAAATCAGCATCTTTTTTCCTAAACTACGTAAGAGCGTTAAAAAGTGGCGCTAAAGGGTCCTGACCAAGCTAACGGTGACCATGTGAATAGATGATAACAGCCTTCTGAATCTACTAGTACTGTAGGTGTAGCAGGCCCCTTCTAACCCATATCTATGAGGCTGATAACCACTGATAACAACCATTGAAATGGGTGCATCAAACAAAACCTTAAAGAACATGTTGCTCAGAATCATTAATCTGGAGAACAACATGTTGTAAATCACGATACCATTCTAACAGAAGTCAGTGAATGATGGTAGTGGATTATCTCTCAGCCACCTACAGTGTAGCTGCATACACACAGTATGAACAGTTTTGTTTTTTTACGTCGGGAACTCACCGATGTCGGACATTTCAGGGACCCTGGCCATGTACGGGTCCTTGGTGAAGCGGGGCTCGTTGTCGTTGATGTCGTGGATCTTGATGATGAACTCGGACTGACCCTCCAGCGCCTCGTTGGTGAAGCGGTTGACGGCTTTGGCGTGGAGGATGTAGTAGGCCTTCTCCTCCCGGTCCAGCCTCTTGGTGGCGTGGATGTCCCCCGACTTCTCGTCGATCTTGAAGAGGGTCCCCGCTCCCTCCCCGGTGAGGACGTACCTCACGCTTCCGTCCCCTCGGTCTGAATCTGAGTGAAGCTGTGGAGAGATAAAACAAAAAAAAACATATGATGATGTGGATCCCAAAACAACAATTCCAAGCAACGGGTTGTGGTGTTTTCATTTTAATAAATTTCCACTTTGCAGCCGTCTATTGCTAATCCTTATAGCACAACAGAGATTCAAATTTTGGTTTATGAAAGCTTTCACATTTGCTTAATTTGCTCTTATGAACACCATGTGTCAGCGAGCTCTTTCCAGGGAAATATCTCCTCGTTGGCATGAGCAGAAATAGCCAGAAACTTCATCTGCATAAAGTCCAAGAAAAAAGAGGAACATCACAGTGCTGGCTGCACTGTTTGATTGACAGGTGATCTCTAAGAAGTGCAGAGCAAAATAAAAAAATAAAAACATCCCAGCAATAAGCACTTTGTACCGAGGATGTCAACAAAATCAAATTTCAAAGCAGAATCACAGTTTTCCACTTAAGTATTTCTGATACACTGTGCACATATCCGTGATCTGACCAATCTGGGCCTTGGCAAAGAAACACTGACAGCTTTGATAAGTGCGTTTGGTGTTATTCAACAGATTCATATCATCTTTAGTAAACTGTCATCGCGATGCACATTCGTGGCTTCACCTCATCTCTGTGAAATTCACATCCTGCCAAAAAGAAAGCACAGCATTTTTTTTAAAAATGTTGCATTTGCTGGTATTGTCGCATGCGGCTTGTCATTGCGCTTTTTACCGCAGGGCCACGGTGGCATTTTCACAGTGCTGTAAAACAGAATGCCAGTGGGTCGAAGTCTGTGAAGTACCAGCATGAGTGCGCGCACGTCCGCCGCCTGCCAATCCCTGATGGATCAGCAACATGACCAACATGCCAGAGGACCACCAGAGTCCACTTGTCTGTGGAGCTTCTCATTATTATTTGCTCTCTCCCTCTCTATCTCCTGTTTAATTTTTTTTCTGCATGAACAGCAGCTTAGCATGCGCTGACATTTTAATTCCACCGCCAAATCCCCCCAACATATTTATCTCAGAGAACTCATCAAAAGCTTGTCCAGTCGTTTCCCCTCCCACTGCTTCCCTGCCGACTTCCCTTTCCCCCTCTAATAACCAAGGACATGCTAATACTTGCAGGGGGGGTAGAGGGCAAAAAGAGGGCACATGTTTCCAAAGTACAGACCGAGGCAAACGCCATCCCAATGTTTACCCCGATAAGCGGGCAGCAGTGCGTGACTCTGACACCTCTGCAGCGGTGGAATGCAACAAAGTACATTTACTCAAGTACTGTACTTAAGTACAAACAAAGATATTCAATATTAATAAAGATATGGCACCGGCAAAACCGCCAATGTTTTCAAATGGTACACACTTACTGTCTCCTAAGTGCACACGGTCTCATCTGATGATTTATTAATTTTGCTAACATTAGCTATCTACAGTACATGGCTAACAGCCATATTTAGCATTTAAAAAATTAGGAATCTGTGGTGATTCGTTGCTGAGACAACAAAGTTAATTTTCTCCTGATCTGTCCGTCTGGAAAAATGTCGTTTTAGTATCAGGATGTTCAGGAGATATGTGGCTTCTTGTGAAAAACTGGGTCCGATATTTACTTTGGTGACTATGGGGAGAAAGGATCGATCATAATCACGTGTTCACGTTCACTTCTCCCATTGGATTCAATAATCAAGACACACTGCTGCTAGTCTCCTAAAGAGGCAGATACAGGAAGTGACTCCCAGATGCAGCGTCTCCGTTTATCCGCTGTCTCTGGTACAACATTGAAGTACTTTACTTGAGTCTTTTTTTCATGCCACTTTCTACTTCTACTTCTATTTCAGAGGGAAATATTGCATTTTTTTACTCTACTACATTTATTTGATAGCTGTAGTTGAGACTGTCCTCCCCCGAAAAACGCCCCGATAAATAGAATAGTAATAAAATTACGACTCATATTTGTTGTGAGGCGGCGCCCTCTAGTGGACGGAATTATTTATGGCGAAAGCAAAGCAGGAAGTCATGTAACGTAGTATTTAGACCGACAAAGAGACTTCAGGGTTTGCGGGAGGGGTAGTGGATGATCTCTTTTCTAACCATACCAAGTTATTTTTACAACTACGTCTGTTTTTACAACTACGTCCGTTTTAACAACGTTAACGGCGTGTTTAAAACTGCGACCATTACATTTAAGTATGAGGACAGAAAATGTTCATATGGGTCATAATTCCTCCCACTGTTAGGGGCGCTAATTACAGTTATTTTACAAATTAAAATAATTGCACAGAAAACATATGGATATACAAACAGAGCTGAAATGATCAGTCAGTTAATCGATTAACAGAAATTGGCAACTATTCTGATAATTGTTTAGTGGTTTTTCATGCAAAAACCATGTCATGTCATGTCAAGATTTGTGTTTTTCTTTTAATTATTTCTTAAATTATTGATAATAATTTTGAGGTTTGGACTGTTGGCAAACATTGTGAAGTGTCACTTTGTGCTGGGACTCAGACGGCAGAATCAATCGATTAATGGAGAAAAATAATGATCATATTAATCTACAGTGAAAATAAAGTTGGCAGTCTTGTATGAAATAGTTAAAATTAGCTCCACCTTAACCAAGTACAGCAGTAAAATGAATGCATGAGAAATAATAATCTAGGATTATAATATATAATATATATAATACATTTACATAGTACAGTACATTTTGCTGATTATACTTACATACTTTTTCTTGGTAATACTTTCAAGGCAGGAGTTTTACCTGTAATGAAGTATCTTTACAGTGTGGTATTAGTACTTTTACTTAAGTAAAGGACCGGAGTACTTCCTCCAGCACTGCACCTCATTAACTCCAGTGAGCGGCACGTTTGATTTTGACAGTTTGAATGCATATTTTTTGCTCTCAGCGTGAGTTGCTGTTGTGTCTACAAGCGTTCTTGGCACCGCTGGTGGACAGACTGAGGGGGGATATTGTGCGTTGCAGCTGGGTCACGTGGGAGCACATTGCAAAGTCTCCCTTCTCATCATATATTAAAAAGCTTTTCATCCCAGGTGCTCGGAAGCTTTACTAATTCATGCTGTTTTATCAGGGCAAAGCTGGCACATGCGAGACGAACAGCTTTGTGGATTAGCATCTTTAACACTATTTTGTTCGCCTGCTTGAATGCTGGTAAAAATGACTGTTTTCATTCCTTTCTCTGTCTGTCTAACCAAGCCAGTCGAGTGTGTTGCATTTTGGCATCTCCGGATTAGGATTGTTTCATTAACCCACTCGAATTCTGGTCAAAACAACTCAAACTGTTTTTTTTTTTTTTTTTCTTATTCTCTCTGTCTAACCAAGCCCGGAGAATATCCTGCAGAATTTTATTTGTTTTCTATTCTGCTTTACAGTACGTGCTTCCAAATAGAGACTCAGTTGGCTGAAAACAATCCACTTCAACATTATTATCTTTCTCCCGCTGTTATAGCTGCAATGTCCTTTTCTATGATTGTCTATCAAGCTGCCTATCTCTGCCGGCACGACAATTCAGTTAATAACCGTCGAGTCCTCTCCTTTCGGCTGAGATGCGAGATAGACAGTGTGACATATGCTGTGTCGACTGTCATTTCTATGGAAACAGAGAGATCTTGTGGTTCTCAAGAGTTCCTCCTCGCTCCCCTGAAGGATATTACAAGGCGGAGTATCGAACTCCAGAGCCTGCTGCAGTGACCCCGTCCCTCCCAGTTGCCCACCTTGCTGGTGAAGAGAATTTACTGCAGCCCTTCTACTCAAATTAAGAGGGCAAAAAAAAAAAAAAACCTCTCCCGGAAATCAATGTGGCAGCCCAACGTGCATTCGCAATGGCCCTTTGATCAATTTATATCGAAAATACAATTAAACTGTCACGGGGGGGGGGGGGGACCCACATGTGCATTCAGTATGGTCACCAAGAAGCTCTGGCACATCAATAGCTAGCCTTTTCTCCTTTGCCCTCCTATGGTACCAAATCGTAAAAAAGGCAGAGAACATGACGCTATATCCATTAACACTGAGACGTCTGGTGTTTTTGTAAAGGCAGAGGACACTGCACAAAAATCCACATCTTATCAAGTCTATAACAGCAGCCTAAAATCCTTATTTTCTTAAAGGAATAGTACGACACTTCAGTTTTCGTACGGATGAAACAAATAAAGATTGAGAAGTTTGCTGTTTTTTCCATTTCCACTCTTCCAGCGAACAGGCAGCTTCACACGAGACTGTCGAATAACAACATCATAGGTTGTTTCTACACGCAGCAATTACGACCCGTATTTATGGTTCTTGTTATAGGCGGCGCCCTCTAGTGGCTGTAGTAAAGCAGAAAGTCATGTGATGTAATATTAAGAGCGAGAAAGATCGTTTTGGGTGGAACAAACAGAACAGTAAACGGCGAGTTATTTTAACTTGAGGTAACAAATTGACACATTCTGTGTCATGTGCGTAATGATGGCATGTACTAACACATGGAAGTGAAGTAACCCAACAAATGTACTGTTTTTTAGCCAAACCACAACCTTTTTCGAACCCTAACAAAGTAGTTTTGTTGCCTAAACAAGCAGTTTTTGTGCCAAAACCAAATGAAACTGCAACTGTTTCACAACGTTAACGATGGGTTTAAAACCGGGACTGTCATCTTTAGGTATGAGGATGGAAAATGTTTGGATGAGTCATATTAGAGACGAGGAACAAATGTGGTCTCATGTGGTCGTATGGTTCGGAGGACTTGTTGCTTCATATTCAACGAACGCAATATCTTTTTTCCTAGGATGGCAAATGCATGACCTGCCTTGCTCTGCCTCTGATTGGCTCACCCTGACATTCTTACCCTAATTCTTACTCCATGTGCCTAAAACTAACCAACACAACCAACAAAGGAAACGAGTACTAGCCAATCAGAGGCAGAGTAGGGCAGGTCACGACTCCGCCATTGTAGGAATTTAATAATTGTCTAAAAATCTGTATAAATCTGTATAAATGTCTGTATCTTGAGTGACAAGAGATCAAGGAAAAGTTGCTGCACTCAAATCAAGAAAAATGAAACTGGATTTCAGAGAATCCTTCAAACAAGTTGATTTGCATTGGAAACTGGTTGAAATATTTTCATGTTTTAAAGAACATAAGTGGCTCACTAGAAAATATTTCTTTGGAGTGAATCATCTGTGAAGCAAACTATTGAGCCTTTACTTCAACCATTAGCATCAATGACATGCCATACATTTCAAAACCTTCCACTCAATTAGCCATCTCTGCAAAGTGATACCATAATATTTCCAATGGCTGGCATTTTTTCACAGTCGAAGATATTTATTTCTATTCCTACGTGCTTCATCTTCCAGTCTGAAGTGGGCTGAGAAGTGAAGTGGTACTCATCAGACATCTGTGCGTGAGAATTTAGAAGCAAGCCGTCTTTGTTTGTGAAATTAATCAGCTTCAAGTGCAGCAAATGTTAGTGCAGACTCGATCTGGCCGCCATTTGTGCATCTCCCAAGTTAGGCCAAAAAGATGGCACTGGAAATGGGCTGCTTAGGGCAATTAGCCAGTTAGCCTTTAAGGCCTTGTGTCCTGGCCTGTCGAGAACTGGCTGCCTTCTACGTAGCCAGATGGTAGCCTCAGACTGTGCACAAAAATAGCCTATTAAATGTTTGTTGATGTGTAAACTTGAGATATGAAGTCAGAGCTGCAGAGACATAAAGGTGAAATGTCAGTTAACATATATTTCTCTCTTGTGCACTGACATCTTTTATTTTGTACGCTATGCATACTGTAATTTACAGCATGTTATCTTTTAAATGAAAGGCAATTCTCAACAGTTTGTATTCGCTTTGCTGCAGGGCCGTAGCCGAGGTCATGTCCTCAGCGTTGGTTCTGGGAATTTGGAGCATTTTAACAAACTGAGTAGTTGTTTATTGTGTACAATTAGACACAAACTATACATGGTGTCTTTTTAAGGCTGATTCTGGTATTTATTTTAGACTTAGTGTCTTTAAATTTGATATTGTTCCACTGCAAAAAAAAAAAAAGGTTTTCTTTTGTCTTTGAGTTTTCTTAAAACATTCTTTTTTTTAAACTGTGAAGTGAGAATATATCAGCCTGTTACTAGTATTTTCTAAAATGTCTTGCAACATCCTGCATTACCCTTTTTTTTTTTTAAATAAAATAAAATAAAAAGATACAGACATTATTTTTGGAAACCTCTTGGGAAAAGTTGGAAAGAGGAATATTTTTGTTTTTTTGATTTTCTTTCAAGAAGAATAAGGTTTCACAAACTCAATTTAGAAATAAATTGCTTTACATAACATTGAGGGTTTTTTTTGCATTGCAAACAAATAAATAAATAACCAAAATAAATAAAAAATATAAATAGGCAGACAAAAAAAATGAATAAACAACATAAATTAAAATGGCGAAAAAAGGCTTATAAATATAATTTAGATGATTATGTAGGATGAGAAAAAATAGAGACAAATATTAATAACTTACAATAACCAGAAACCTTTTTTTCAGGGCTGGTGGGGCTGCATGGGGGGGATTTGAGCTCCTGCCCTCACTATATCCTGGCTACAGCCCTGCTCTCTGTCCCTAACTACCAACTAACTACTTGATTGCAGAAGAAAACCTGAATGTTTGAAGATAGAAAATCAATTAATCTCACCCTGACAAAACCGACAGGTGTTTGAAGCCTTCGTAGGCAGGTGATCGCACAGAAACAAGTGCAAGGTGTTGTGGTAACGTTGGCGTATCTCGCTCAGACATCGCTTCGCCCCTGCGACGTTTGTCAGACAGATGTTTGCCGCGGCCTCGTCGCCGCATGACCTCATCACACCCTTTCCTCTGCCGCTCGCACGGCAAAGGAGAAGAGCGTAATTGAAGTCGCCCCCTCCCGGCGCACAAGCGGGAACTTATCGCCTAATCGACAAACACTGCCAATGTGTACTCCAGGTCGCCGCTGGGGACCGCAGGGGTTGCCATGGCGAGGGTACAGCCAGGCCTGTGCCATATTGCAAACTCCTTGCCTCTTTGCCAAGGTGAGCAGCTGGTAATGGGGGGAGCATGAGCGGAGACCAAAAAAATCCCCCCACAAACAAACACATACACACAAATCCCAGCACCTTTCCACTCCGCTGCCATAAGACGCTCGAGTCCTTTCCCCCCCGGTCGCCTCAACCGCTGAGTCATACCAGACTGGGAAGAATATTATGTCTATGTTCATCTGCCTTTTTTCTTTCCTCTGATTTCCAGCCCATTACTGGAGGCTGTAGTGGTGCTGGCGTATATGTGTGTGTGTGCGCGCGCGTGTGTTTGTGTGCGTGCACGCTGGCGTGTTTGTTCACATACAGAGAACATTGCTCACTTGCTAGCGACTGTGTTGAGGAGTCTACCCAGCAGACCCAGAACCACTGGGGCCTATCAGGGGCTGTAAATACTTTATGAGATATGATAGTAGAGCACAAACACTCCTAAACCACAGGCCATTAACCATTTTCAGTGGATATGTGCCCTTTGGTAAAGTAAGAAATAATGAAATAAACAAACATTCTCTTCCCCCAGTGACAGCCAGGGCCCTCCGAGGCCTGTATGCAGCTCGCCTGCTAATGAGAGGCAGTGTGCGATTCCCCTCCTGCAGGAAAAAAACAAAATCATTGGCCAATACAGCAAGATTAGCAAGATTAGCAGCCAACCAGCTCGACAACAAGACACGGCCAGACTCTCCTGTTCCCCTTCATCTCGATCGCTTCCCTTAATTCCTTCCTGTTCCAACTGCTTGTGTTACGCTTGTTCAGGAAAAGATGAAACTTCCATTTGTTACCACTTCACAACTCGAGAAAGCCGTCGTAAAAAAAAGGAAAAAGGAGGGGGGGGGGGGGGGGGAAGCCAACGCATTCATGAACGGTTCGCGTGATATCTTAGGAAATATGACTGCCGTTATATCATGAAATATATAATAAACGGACACATTGCGGTTATGGTTTCAAACATGTGATTAACGTTGTGAAACGGGACTACTTCGGTAGGTTTAGGCAACAAAACTACTCGAAAAACAACTGGTTTGGGTTAAAATCACTACTTTTACCAAAACAACAGAAAATACAAGATGCAGTTACATGGTGATGCAGAAACTGAAGTACAGCTGGGCATCACATATCTATGAATGGAGGTTTATTTACAGGTTAACTTAAAATAACAACGTTGACTTTTAGTTTCAAACGGGATA
>JAOVVB010123181.1:0-26666 GCA_028570985.1 Heterobranchus longifilis | reverse complement strand
AGATATCTGTAATGAGAACGTGTGGATGTGGATAGGAAGAATGCCATTGTGGATTTCTGAAATGTTCATTTTGACGAGGAAGAACTGAATTGTGGATATCTGTAATACATATCCAGACTAGCTATTAAATGTTAAAA
The DNA here is from genome assembly GCA_028570985.1 of Heterobranchus longifilis. Classification (NCBI taxonomy): domain Eukaryota; kingdom Metazoa; phylum Chordata; class Actinopteri; order Siluriformes; family Clariidae; genus Heterobranchus; species Heterobranchus longifilis. The sequence goes on along the minus strand of JAOVVB010123181.1, from coordinate 26,529 downwards.
CTGCTTGCCGTACAAACACAGCTTCCCTCTTTCATTCCTGCAACCACCTTCTTGAAAAGGTCGGCGTTGTGATGTTTGCTCATATCCACTTTTCATAATGTTTCATGTGAAGGTCGCTCGTGGCTCCGGCCATGACGGCACCCTCGCCTGCACCTCGCTGCTTCTCGGGACCGTGCTCGTCAGGGGTCTGCGGCGATGTCCGACCAGAAATGTGGGCTTTTCTTGTGTGCATGCGTCTCTACCCCAGCCTTGTAAACTGTTGGTTTGTGTTCAACAACCATAGCAACGCACAGAGCTGACAGTAAACAGGCGAGAGGCTGTAAACTGCTGTAAAAACCCCAACTGAGACACATATTGTGAATGTGCTGTTTACATGTCCAAAGAATGCTCCTAAAACCTGGATAATACCGACATATCCCACATGTCTTAATCGGAAAATGCTTTATTCGGAAAAAAGCCTTTTTCTGAATATCCAAACTGAATATGCTGTTTACATGACATGTATCAAATTCATAATATTCTGGATGAATGTGGAATATTAGTGTGCATGTAAACATACTCAATGACTTGTCTCCGTGACGCAGTTGCTCATTTGACAAAATAATCCAAAGTCTGGAGCTTCTGACAACAATAGGCTATATCTCTATGACAGCTGAGCTAACTAAACGCTATTACTGCAAGTGGACCTTGAGTGAGGGTTTCTTTCTTTATTTCTGAGGTAAAAAAAATGATCCTTTATGCTCAGCGGCTGCTCATCTTTTGCACCGATTCAACTAGTAGAGTTTCATGCCCAGCCAAGCCTTGGAAGAGCTCCAGCAAATTAATGAATCTCTTGGTTACAGAATCCTAGATGTTAAAAAAAAAAAAAAAAGCACTCCCACATTAACTGTATACCCAAATGTAAGCCCTGGTCCTGTCCTTGCCTGTGGCGAGTTCTCCTTTTTTAAATACCCAGAATGAACTTGGTCAAGTGAAGAACAACAAACACGTCATCACTGCTTTTAATATTGCTGTGAGGGCATCAGACCCTCAAAAGTACAAGAGCACACGCACACACACACACACACACAAACTCTCCACCACCATCGTCTCCTCATCACGATCCCAGGTCCTTATCCCTCCTCTCTTCCTCTGTGTGTGTGTGTGTGTGTGTGTGTGTGTGCTCTGTGGCCCTAGATGCCAAGTGTTCTCGCAAAAGGTCAACAGCCATAAAACGAGAGAGAGAGAGAGAGAGACGGAGAGAGAGAGGCTGGTGAGCAGGAGCAGGAGAAGTAGGGTCTGAGGGGCTTTTGAGGAGGGATGGAGTGGTGCAGAGGAGAAGAGAGGAGAGCCGGTGAGGACTGTCACTGCAGAGTCATTACTGGAGTGGCTAACACTTGGCTAACGGAGGTGTGGGGCGGGGGCATAGGGGGGGACAAGGAGAGAAAGAAAAGCAGTCGAGAGGAGAGGAAGTGGGGGAGAGAATGAAGCATGGGAGATTGAATGGTGGAAATGCTAAATGTCTCAGTTTGGGAATAACTTGTCATCCCTCTCTAAGCACTTTTCTTTTACACACTAATTTACGAAACTATGATAGGTTGTTCCACTCCACCGCTTAATATAATGCAGTAAAAAAAACAAAAAACAACGGTGATGCATACAAGTCTACATTTGTAGGCGCAACACTATATTTCATGTTTAATTCTAATAGAAGAGAGTTGATAACGGGCTGTAGTTTAAAGGGAAATCTCCGCGGGACTGTCTCTGAATCCATCATTGTTAAATAAAATGCGATTCAGATGATCATCAACATGCTTTTCTGCGCGTTTCTTTCCACCTGCCTGTTTGCTCTCCCACCTGTGTGCTAAAGATACAGTATACACACAGCCATGAAACCCATGAAATTGAACGTACAAGGCAGATCACTCGGGTTGCTGTTTGTCATCCTTTTTTTTTTTTTTTTTTTTTAAATCCCCATCATGAGAATAAGTCATCACAACTAATTTCACAGCGATGTGTTAATGAGAAAATCCCCCCCACACTGCATTTTATTCCAAATGAATACTTAAGAAAACTCCAGTGAAGAATGTAGGGAGAAAAAAAAAAAAAAAACATTTTAAAATGAGTCTTGTACCCACACTGATGCGGAGGATCTGCGCGTGTCCACGTCTGGTTTCGTCACAGGCTGACAGTTCAATTAGTCTGAACTAAATGATGCACGACGTCTCCCTCGTGGCCCTGGTAATCGCCAGTGTTCTGCTTAGAAGAGCTCATATTGTGCATGAGTAGATAGCTAAACCAACAGTGGCTAGGGCTAGTTGAAATGTTGAAATGTATGATTTTCTGATCCCCATAGATGCCAGAATGGAGCACGGGACCAAATTGGCTTCAACTCTCAGAGCTCATCATGGATTTGCTTTGCAGAGAGAAATAGTTTTTTTTTTTTTTTTACCTCCTCTGCAAATGGCTTTGAACTATCTGGAGTTTTAATTAGGTATTCCTCATCAGCCGGGGGGATCGAGTGAGGGTGAGCGCGTAGGTGTGACGCATGCGCACATGCACGAAACTATAGCAGGTACCTGTGCCGTACCTGTGAGATTTGGTCATGCCGTATAATTGTGGATTTGTTTTTTTCCTAAGCAGCCATTTTGTGCGAGCGTTAGCAAAGCGCGTGTCAAGTGCTTTTTTTTCTGTGTTTGTCTGCAATCAGCAGACAGAAGACAGACAAGTCTTGAAGATGTTTGAAGTCGTTAGAAGTCCCTTACCTTGATCTGCATTCAGCAGCCGTCCTCCGACTGCCACCAGCGCATAGTAACTTTGTGATTTGAGTCTTTGCTTTTGTTTGATGTTCCGAATGTGTCAAAGGAGGAGAAAAAATAATAAAAAAACCCTGCAATGATTTATTTAATTTTCTTTGTTCTTCACATCAGCGGAGGGACATTACCTTTTTTAGGTTCTTTTAAAGTAAGAAACTAAAGCGGTTGTTGGAGTACAATCTCACATGAATGGAAGCCGGTTATTGGTCAGAGGAAGGTGAGTGTTTTACGGAACATTTTATTGACAGCCTTGCAAGGCGCTAATTAATTTCCTTAATGGCCAGGTGTTAGTTGTTTTTATTTAACAGCATGCTGGATTGTTGTCCTAGTAAACAGTTTTATGAGTGGGAGGGGGGATCCGGTATCCTCCCATCCTCCCATACCCTTTGTTGTTTAAAAGGCCCATATGGATTGTGAATCGGCAGCAGCTTTCAAAGCATCATTAGTCATGCATAAAAGACTGTGTTAGCGCTTTAATACCAGCCCTGGGCTCCAGCTCTGAAGATCTGCCTTAATTGCCCACCTCTGCCACGTTCTGTCTTCATGTACGCATGCGTACGTGCATATGCTGGATGTGTGTGTGTGTGTGTGTGTGTGTGTGTGTGTGTGTGTGTGAGTGAGTGAGCATTTACGTGTGTTCTTTGTGTATTTGCTAATTGTCTGCTGCTTTTCCGGGCACTAATAAGCACATAAACTGAGTGAGAACTCTAAGATGGGCATTAAAGGAGATTCAGACACACCTCTCCACATGCCTTGAATAATGATCTTTTCTATCTGCTTTTCCTCTCCCTTTGACTGTCACCGTGTGTGTGCGTGTGTGTCTCTGTGTGTGTGTAGCCGTCCACCTGTTAGGTCTGACCTGGCATCTGCGGCACGGCGAGAGCCAGCTGTACGAGAACGGCCTGAGCTCGGCGGACCATCAGCAGGAGGACCGCAGCAAAACCAGACCCACCAGCTCCGTCCACCTTCTGGACACACTCAACCCTGAAAACACACACGCGGGTGACAGAGGTGAGCTGACACACATACCGTGTGTGTACACTATAATAGCAGATGCTCTGCGCTCATCTATTGACGGGAGTTGGCCGTCAGTAACAACAACGCCAGTGTAATACAGTCATTTGCAGTTTTGTATAAACGTACTGGCTTAAAGCATTTCACACAGTTTAACTGTGCTTGCTGCTTTTATTTTGTATTTATGTGACATTTTAAAAGCAATAAGGCAAGTGTGCACTTAAACCAGCAGGGTTTAGATTAAGAATAAAAGCAGGCTGATTTCAGTATGTCAAGCTTATTGTCAGGAAATTCTCAATGCATTCCAATACTCACACTACCATAATATTTACTGTAGTATGCCAGAAAAAGATTTAGTATGCCCCAATACATAGTATGCCAAAACTATCGGGATGTCCTACTGTATCTGGTCCCATTTTGCAGCCCACATGCTTTTCTGGCTATTCTGACCCACAATCCTCTGCTCAGCATATATGAGCAAGAGGGTCTAAATTAAAGGTGCAATGTGCACAAAGTGCAGTAGTATGTTCCAGTTGTATGAATACTGCATGCAACAGTATGTACTTTGTAAGGGCAGCTGCAGTATGGACTAAATTTGGAACGTGGCATTTGTTTCATAAAGGAGGTTTAAATAAGTCCAACCTAAGTTACCATGGAAACGTATCTCTCTAGTATAGCCAGAGATGGCTTAGAAGCGAGGCGGAGTAATTTCCTGTATCTGCGTCACGTGAGTTTCGCCACGGCCCCGCCTCTTTAGGAGACTAGCAGCAGTTCTGAGTCTCTTGATTCCAATGGGAGAAGTGAGCGTGAACACAGATTATGATCCATTCTTTTGCCCCATAAACACCAAAGTAAATCTTGGGGGCAGTTTTCACAAGAAGCCACATATCTCCTGAACATCCTGACACGAAAATGGCATTTTTGAGACGGACAGATCAGGAGAAAATTAACTTTTTTCTATCTCAGCAACAAACTCTCGTGAGATCTGGCAAGCTAATGTCACCTAACATTAGCGAACGCCACAGATAAGTGATTATTGTAATGCTAAAAATGGCTGTTAGCTGTGCAAATATCTAATGTTAGCAAAATGAAATATAAATACATTGTGCAAATCAAACTTTTCATCCATCCACACAACGTTCGCTACACTAACCGTGTTAGGAGACACCCCTACCATTTCATACTTCTACATCTTTAGTTATAGAGAGTCTTTGGCTTAGCCTGGTCCTGGTCAGGCTAGCTTTTAGGCTTCGCTTCACGTCAGGGTTTTTGTAGTACATGTCAAACTCATCACATTTTGACATGGGCTGCCTTTTAAATCTGAGGCATCTTTTTCAGTCTTAAAGGGCAACTCCACTGATTTCACACATGAAAGTGTGTCTACAGGTCTGAAACGAAGTTGCAAAAAGTCTTTTTGTGGCTGCACAGAGAATGATAAATTATAAAGTGATGTTGGGGCAGAAGACTACGTTTGAAATTGAAAAATATCTGGGGGTGTTAGAAAGAAGTGAGCTTACCAGACCTCTGTAGCTCCTCATCTCTCCTTGAGGCTACAATAGCAGCTCGAGGCTACATTAGCCACTTACAGCACAACACAACCGAATCTCCGACCAAACTGTGGGCACTTGAGTTGCATTGTGGGTAATGTAAGCACCAGGTTTTGACAAGGGAGATGAAAAAGACAATATGTCTGGTTCTGCTGTACCAGTTTTGATCCAATATCCACTGTTTGTACTTTACTACACTAAAATACTTGAAGTTTACAGTATTACAGTCAACATATTTGTTCATAAATGCACTGCATTTTATATTAAATGTGCTGTAAGTGATTTATACTTTGTTAAAATAAGTGTTAAATACCTCTACATTCAGACAGCCATCAGTGATATAGAGTCCCTCCGCTCTGCAGGAAACAGAAAATACATTTCTGGAATCCTCTCTCCTGATTGGATGGGAACAGGATACCAGAAAATGTCTTTTCTGTATCCTGTAGAGCAGAGGACCCATGTTACTGACAAAACACTGTATATCAGTGACAGCTGCCTGAATGTAGAGCTATTTAACACTTGTTAAAAAAAAACACTTACAGCACATTTTTAATGCTGCAAAACAGATTATTTCACTGTAACTGGCTTTAACCCAAAATAAAAAGGGGAAAAAAGCATCAAGAAACACTTGAGAAACAAAGTCTCATGTTCCTCCTGATCCTTCACATAAATGACCCACTGGAGCGCAAGAGAGAAAAACAAAACCACGAGCGGCGACTTGTGCCAACATTCCTCAGGCCTCATCACAAACAAAAACAACAAGTAGCAAATGACCCTCTGGTCAGTCGAGTCCTGACTGGCTCTCTGTGTCTCGCCACGACTGTGAAAAACAACAGCCCTTAATCTGCTTTCACGCTTTCACTTGAGTCAAACTGAGGGAGTGACGGGACTTTACTTTACAGACAGAATGAGGTGAGGCTTCTGGGCACAAGCTTAATGAAGACATCAAAGCTGACTTGATGGGATAATTATGAAGGAGAGGAGGGGGAGCTCCAATGCACTTTGCACGACTTTAAACCATTTTGACAATCTTATCGGCTGTTGTGGTGCAGCTTAATAAAAGCAAATAAAGCGCACGTGGTGCAGAGGAGTCTTTTGAAGTCTGTGCAGCAGGAATTCAACAGATACAGATTTCTGAAGGCTGATACTGATAAATGTGAAGGGATATTTTGTGCGAATATGACAGGCCAAACATTTTCAAAACATCACACAGAATCGCAGGTGTTTACCCCTGAATTATAATCATGGCAAACTGGAAAAGCCTTTGGATCAAGGGTATAATTCCATAGAACACTGCAGTGCTGAAACAGGTTTGGTCGCTGTTTAAAGGAATAGTTCACCCAAAAGCTATAGTGTTTAACTTTTAGATGTTACACATATGAACTTCAAGCTAATGAATCTAATAATAAACGGTGTAATCAAGACCGGTGGTGAGTCCGCTGGTTCTGTTTTGTTTATTTATAGCCTCAAAGACCTAAGTGCTGATTGGGAGAGGCAAAATACTTTGAGTTTTCACCTTTAAAAAAAATCAAATCTCCACCACTGATGCCACTGAAAGGTGCTATATAAATTAACTTAACATAATGAATGCACATGTTCTCTTTCTTCTGTACATGGAGGGCTGCACAATTGTGCCACTGTTTTTTTTTTTTTAATAGAGGGGAAAAAAACTATCAGATGGTAAAATGAATGCTAAACTTTGGGACCTAAAGCTTGATTGTTGTCTTTAGAAAAAGTGGATTGTGCTGAATGAGTTGTTTATTTATCAACTTTATTCCCATTTTTGGAACTAAAGAAAACAGCTTCTGGTCATGTTGTTCTTGAGAAGGCTGACACATACTGTAGCAACACGTGTCTGTGTTATATAACACACACACACACACACAGCATATAGGCAGATCTTTTCACATACAAAAAAAATCATAAGGGACCCCTGAATCTGGTTATTAAAGAGATATTGTGCTGATTTTAATCCAGTTTTGTGTCATCTTGTCTTCCCTCCGTGGTCACAGCGAACGGAATTCCCCGTGGAGCTGAGCACCGGAGTTCTGCTGAGATCTCCCGGTGCAGACCTCCGTTCTGTGCACCGCAACAACGGCGCATGATGGTCACCAAATGCAGATGGACATATGGGCCATGGTGGCAGATCGTTGCTGTGCCTGCCGCCGTGGATTACCACTGCTAATATTACTACCAACACCAAATGCAGATGGAGCCCAGGAGCCTGGTCTGCTCGAGATTTCTGGCTTAAATAAAAAAGGGACTTTTTTTCTTGTTTTTTTCGCCACTGTCCTGTTGGAACGCTTGCTCTTGTTGAGACTTTGAAAATCACTGAGCGTGTTCTTGACCTGCTCTATATGAAAAGTGTCCTGAGATAACTTTTGTTATGATATGTTATGACAGTATAAATAAAATTAAATTTACACAGAGAGCTCACACTGAAATGGCACAAAGCTGATTTAAAACCAGCAAAGTATTTCTTTAAAGAATTGTGACCAAGATATGTACTGCACTGAACATTTTACAGTTGATAAATAAACCAGCGGTTTGATTTTTACTTAAAAGAATGGAATCAGCTGTTAAATTAAAACTCAAATGTGACGCTCAAGTTATACGATTACAAAATAGTTGCAGACTTTACCATGGCAAGTTGGCGTCCGATGTTTCCCACGGTAACACCGCCTGAGAAGAATATGCACGGGAGCCAGGAGCGTACATACAAGAAGTCTGGAGACGTATACCTGAAAGAGAGAAAAAAACTATAATGATGAAATCATTCTTAAGAGCAGGTTCAGTGAAGCTGCTCCGTGGCTGATCCTGACCTCTGACCTCTTTTGGAGGCTGTCAAAGCAAACCGCAATTCCCTCCAAAGCTAAATAAGATGTGGTATGATAATCAAAGCACAATGTCATGTCACGGAATAAGAAATACACAGACTCTTACTAACAGAAATCTTAAAAGACACACCAAAGACAGGAGTGTGAGTGGAGAAAACAAACAAAACGTGTCAATGCTAGAAAATATACTCATCTCCTGTTATTCTTTCTTTGTACCTTGTGAAGTCAGCGTGAGCTGCAGCTGCTTTTTGAAGCTCTTATCGTGAACAGCGGTCCCTTTTCTCAGCTGTGTAATTTTTGATGATGTGTCACTGAAGCTGGTAGGAGGGCCTGTTAATTGGTCTCCCAGAGACAAGGGGACTTCCCAAAATATAACTCAGTACTTCAAGTGTTATCTGTCACGTCTTTTTTTGATGGAATCGTACAGGTGGGACTACTTCCAAATACGTGATCTACTTCATCCACAGCAGGGCGGGGTTCACCCTCACAGCTATATAATTAACTCTTAAACACACATAGTTTTTGTTGCGAGTGTAACATGAAACCAGAAATTAGTGATGACAAAGCACTCGTGACTAATCATCAGACGGCATCAGTTTTGTTTCCTCAAAATGGAAAAACCTGGACAACTTTTGTTCCCCTTGTACCATGAAAGCGAGCGGCGAACTTACTGGTAGACTCCGTTGTAGACCAGCAGCTGTGTGAACACAGTAGCTAGGACGGCAGTGGTGATGCCCAAACCAAAGCCGCTCCTGGACCGGTCGAATGTCCACCACAGGCCCAAGGACAAGGCCGCCAGCGTGAGGGAGAGCTGCACGTTGTTGTCGAAGTCTAGTTTCTGTGTTACGGGGCAGTGAAGGACAAAACCAAACAGTATGACGCTACAGCGTGGGATTAGCTCGTACTCAAATATTTGCACGACCTGCAGAAGTTCAATCACTTCTTAATGGTAAAGCAGGACATTCTGTTGCTTTAGATACTGAACGATCTAGAGACAGAACAGTGCATTGTCCTCATATTTTGACAAAACACTGAAACGTATCTACGCGAGTCCTTGAAAGGATACAACACTGGCGTGGTTGATGCCGACGAACACTGCGATGCACCTCATGACGCTGGCCCACTCCCTCTTGAACTTGTGCGGTTCTCCCAAATGGCTGTCGAGGCAGGGATACAGCAGGCCAACAACAGCTGGGGAAAAGAACAAACACATCCGAATTACACCAGATAAGCAGAAATTCTGTTAAACGCCAGTGGGCAAAGCCTGTCATGGAGCTGCTGTGTGGGGGATTGCTTTATTTGCTGAACATGCGCTTCCATAATTAGTCTCATTTAGACACCTGTATACACTTAAAAACCCTTCAAAAATAATAGACTTTTGGTTTTTAATTAAGTATTTTTCTTTTATGTTGTTTGACTGTTGTTTGCTGTACTTTCTTAGGTAATGTCAAGGTCTTGTTTTCTATGTTGTCAATTAGGCCTAAGTAAAAAAGCCTATGGCAATGTCTTCAACTTGCTTGTTTTGTGCAACCATCCCTCCAAAACTCAAATATATTTAGTTTGCATCACGTAAGACAAAGACAAACAGCAAGTCCAGACAATTTAGAAACAGGTTTTGCATATTTATTTTCAAATGACTAGATTAATGAAAAAGAAAACAAGTGCATGTAGCCTAGCTCACTGTAAACTAAGTATTAAGTAATGTAGTTTACACACTGAAGACCTTAAACCAGTCCTTACATGACTGTAAGAGACATTCATTTGGCAGACTAATGTAAACAGACTGTAAAAACATGAAGCTACACCTACTTTCATTTGTTTTCTGCCCCGCAGCACATGGGTGGAGGAGGAGCATGCAATGAATGATGTGTTTTTTTCTCTTCTTCCCCCCACTTCCTGGTTCCTGCCATAAAAGTACCGCCCCCTCAGCTCACCCGTTATGACACCAACCAATGAGCGCGCAGCTCCCCTCGTATCCGGCTGTTGCAGCCAATCAAAGATCGAGAATCGCTACCATCTGTCCCTTTTTTTTTTTTTTTTACAACCGACTGCTAGACAAAACCACATAGCATTAGAGGAAGGCTTGTATAATAGCCAACAATAACAAATGGTGATTCATTACCACATGACCATACAGTAGCTGATAGCAGTGGCAGTAAGCCTAATAGAAATATGTTGTTTCATGTCATACATTTTTTTTTAAATGGCACAATTTTAAAGCGTACGATGGTGTCACATGTAAATTAACCGCACAGACATGATTCCCAGACTTCCAGCACCCATAATGATCCGTAAAGTACATTTTAATGGCTTGATTTAATGCCTCTATCCTTTTCTCTGTATATGGAAAAAGCTAGGGTCTAATGCACTGTAACCCCTCCCCTCTCTGCATGCATTCCTTTGTTTCAAACTTAGCATCAAACTACTGATAACCTATAGTCACACACTGCTCTTCCACAACTATTTATAACGCGCTAATTCACTTTTTTTTGTTTCTCCAAGTACCCGCGTGTTTACTCACCGGCCCCTGTGCCGCAGCAAGGTGGGATCCACCAGGCAGACGAAAACAAAGTTGTCATCACCTCCTCGGGAAACAGGGTGACATTTCTTTGTATCTGCAGCAAGTTGAGCACCAGGGCGAGGAAAGCCCCGACGGTGAAGAGCACGAGACCCCGGCGGATCAGGTTGGCCGTCCGGACGTCGTGCAGAGAGCCGTAGGCATTGCGGAGCACCGAGGTGATGATGGACATCATTTCTTCAGCTTTGGATGCTAACCAGTTAGCTCCAGATGAATGCTTAGTTTCGACCCTTGATGCACAGGAGCAGCTCCAGCACTGGTCCTCTAGTCTGGGCATTTGGCACTTTTTAGGCTGCAGGAGATACATGTTTGTGACAACATGGATACATTTAGCTCACGAGTAGAGAGATACATTGTTGCAAGATACATTTAGTGATGCTTTTATCCGGATTCTGCTACAACTGAGTAAGTTGACTTCTCTTACCTTGATCTTAAGACGTCTTCAGTGTCTGATCCAAAGAGAAACCTCCCCTCCTCGGGAAATGATGAAGCCTCCTTGTTTTCCTGCTCGTTACAACATGGACTGCAATCAGGTTGTTTGTTCACATCATCGTTAGCAGACACACACACGCGCACACACACACATAGAGAAAAACACAGACACACAGTGCTGCTCCATTCCACAGCACAGAGCTCATACCAGGGACAAGAGCTTCCTCTGCAGAAAACAATCACAGCTGTGTCGGGTGAGAATCGGCAGCCAATCAGAGCGCGGCGGCTGATATGACGTGGCGCCACCCCACCGCCCCCTCGTCCGGTACAGACGGACAAACCGAGAGGCTGCTGCTGGAGAGCTGAAGCGAAAGTGGAAACAGAGAACTACTTTAAATGTCAGCCAAACATATGAAACTATAAAGGGCATTTGAAGAGCTGCAATGAAAAGCAGGGGTGCAGTGTATTACAAGATAAAAAAATGGGATATTATAAGAGCATACAAATGCAATAAAAAAGTACTGAATTCAGATGCAATAGAGATCCATGATCAATTGTGAGAGTATTAAAAAAAAAGGTGTGTTTACCAGGTTAAAAGCAGATCTCCATCTTGGATAAATGCTCAAATTTTCACAGGCCTCGTCTATTCCTCCACAAACTAGTTCCAATCTCCTGCACAGCTACCTTTATATAGGCAGCTTTTGGGAAATGGGATCAGTGGCACAACTTTTTTTTTCTTCTGTTGTTGGTAAAAACATGTTGAACTTTGGGTCAGGTTAGAGGAGGTGTGGCGTGCAGGGAGGAGTGTGCAGGGGAGGCCAACTGCCAGTCAGAGATAATATGAATGTGAATGTAAAGGTTCAGTGCCTGGATGACACAAGTCTTTCAAGGGCTGACAACAACAACGTGGAAACATGTTTTGTAAGAACTTGTGTGACCCAGCTGGGTGTATATAGGGCAGTGCAATAACAAACCCCCACCCATTGCATACATGCAGAAAAATGCATACATCTATAGGTGCATGTTTTGTTTTTCACTGTGTCTGAGGCCATTCGTACACAGTAAAAAAAAATTGACAATGTTTTTTTTTTACGAGACACTGCATCTTCAATCCAGTGATATTAATGAAAAATAATTTCAATTTAACTGTCAAAAAGTCCCAGACTAACGCATATTTACTTAACATTAGCTGCTGGCACTTTATACAAAGTAATACAGCGTGGATGAATCCTCTTTTTTCATGCAAATTGGCTTGCAAAAATTAAGCGATGCTTCATGACCTACAGCAAATTTGGTAAACAAAAACAGAAAGCATATCAATCAGATAGCATTTCTTTTCAATTAAGTTTAATTAAAACCCTTTTTTTGGTGTAATTATCTGTGCCGCTGATGTCTCAGGGTACTGTATTCATTGTATTTTTTTCGGTAATTATGTGGTGCTAAAATGCAGAACCAAAAATGAGTTCTGCACCAAATGAGGGGACTGGTTTCTAGTTGTCACCCAGTGTTCAGCTTCAAAGCCTTAACCCAACTGCTGAATTTATCTCTTCTTTTTATGGCTGATTTGATGTGCCATGTGGAGGAAAAGGATGCCCCAATTACTGTGAATATTGAAAAAAAACATCCTAACTATAACTATGAAAACAGACATTGCAAGCACACCAGACCTTTTAGCATGGCTCTAGGGAAGGCAATGTCAGTACGTACAATAGTTTGGTCCAGACTGAAATATCTCAACAACTATTCCATGGATTGCCTTGAAATTTTGCACAGACTTTCATGGTTCCCAGGTGATGCATCTAAATTACTTTTATGATCCCTCGACTTTTCTTTCAGTGGCACCATGAGGTTCAAATGTGTGCCTTTGAAAGAATGTCTCTTCATATTGGAGGGATTGCAGCCCAGTATTGCAGGGATTTACAATATGATGTTGTGACAAGGCTGTGGGTTTAGGCACAAAAACCATTTGGTTAGGGTTAGAAAAAGTTTTAGAAAGTTAGAAAAGTTTTGGCTTAAAATACCCTGTTTTGTCACCAGAACCACAGCTGGAAATGTCCCGGTCTCTCATTAAAAAATGCCCTGTTTTGTTGGTCTCGAACAGTGGTCTGCTGCGGCCTGCTGCCACATATTCATGTGATCTGAACTACGTCACTTTAGAAATGTTGATGTGGTATATTTGAAGCATACAAATGTGACATATTTGTGGATGCAGAAACAATGGCAACATTTCTGGCGAACTGGGCTGAGAGAGGTCGTGTCTAGAAGGTAACCCTAGATTTGCTGAAGTCTCGCGAGATGGGTAAGGTTAGGCATTAACCTTGAATAGTTAAGGTTAGATTGGTATGGTTAGGCATTAACCTTGAATGGTAGGTTAGGGTTAGGTTGTCAGGAAATGAGAGTTTTTGCCCGTCGTTCTAGAGGGATTGCCATGAAAATTGGCGTGCGCATTAATGTACTGTACATTGTGTTTAGTGCTAATTAGGAAACTTTAGCATACTAACATTCCAAACTGAAATGGTGAACATTGTAAACATTATAACTGCTTAGCATCAGCATGTTAGCATTGTAATTGTGAACAAGTTAGCATGCAGATGTTAGTAATTAGCTCAAAGCACTGCTGTGTTTAAGTACAGTCTCCCAGCGCTGCTATGACTGTCGACTAAAACAGTGATGCCAAATGTCGTGGAGGGGAAGCTGCTTTATTTCAGAGACTTTCATATTATTAACCATGTCATCGCACAATTTAAAAGATAAAGGAGCCATTTTTAGTCCCACTTGAGCAGTTTCAGAATGACTTTTTGAACGTTCGTATTTTATATGGATATATAAGTCATATTATAGGTATTACAGATCCCAGACAGCGCATTCAAATTGGCCGAGTTTAAATTGGTTCCACTTGAATAGAATGAGAAAATGCCATTTCTAAAATGGCAGTGATAACTGAATGGTTAAATATAAATGTCACAGCTGCACTCCACTGGAGCTGTTTCACTATTTTGTACCAAACAAGTCAAGCATGAAAGTATATTGAGGGTTGAAAAGTTTGCATTTGTCCCCCAGTCTCATTTCTGAGTGCTTAGAGTGGTGTTGGTGTGTGCAGAAGGCCTGAACAAATACAGCGTGTCTTATTGGATAAGAAGACTGTCAAAGAGGAAATTCTGCTTTTTAACCAACAGAACAGGTTTCTTTTTCTTCCTCACTTATTTCATAGCTTCAGTATATAATGGCATACATCCTCAATCATGACCTCTTTACAAACACGCTGTTGTGGTCCTAAACCACATTCACTTTGCTGCAATCCATAGATAATGACATCAGTCATATTCACTCTCTCCTAATTTCAGTGGTCCATGTGTTTACGCAGATAAATCTCCAGAGCTTTACAGTTTCATAAAGGGGGAAAAGGAGGTCAAAATGAGAAGGGTCCACCGACGGGGAGCTCGCCAAGGCCCCAAACTACACTCCAGCATCCCAGTAATCCAGCAATAGTATTCTTCTCTGCCTCGGGATAATATGATAAAATGAGTGTGATGAAGGTCTATGGGAAGGAGTGTGTGTACGTTCTCATGATTATGTTTCTCTCTATATAATTAATGGATCTATATCATTATCTTGCAATCCAGGTGCCTGAGGATAAGAGCCTACATCAGTGAGTGTGTGTGGGAGTGTCAGTGTGTGTACTCTTCATCTACTAACAAAAAGTGAACTGAACAAACATCTTGTTCAATACGTGTGACCTGAGACTTCCACACAAGAACACACATTAAATATTTTGTTATATTAATGAAATATTTATTATTAATACACTTTTTTTTGTATGAAAACAAGGTTAATAGTGAAAAATAGTGAGATCCTGTGGGAATTAAGACCCCTAATTTAGTTTATTTTGCTTTTACTGACAGTAACATGTGAATTAATGTGGAGGCTGAAATTACGAGTCGTATGTTAGTTAATGCAGGGGCCATAATAACAATGAAAATGACTCGGTATATAGCAAATAGCTCCTAGCAACCAGCAGAGCCGGCGTTGGCGTGGAGGAGGTCTCAGCCACACCAGAAGATAAAGCAGGATGCTGCGACACTTCAAATGAATAGCAGATCAAGCGTGTCATAGATTATGCTGTTAGACTGGGAGGGATTGAATTATAGCTAAAGGAAAAGCCTGCTGGTAAATTGATCTATCAAACTTGAGCTTGACACTTTCTTCCCTCAATCCTGTGTGAAATTATGAAGGGAAACATCCTAATCCGTCCTCTCGGAGAGTTGATTAAGACGAAAAACGGTTTCAGCTTCATTCTGTTTATTCCTTCTCAGGTGTCAAAAATAATTGTGTTTATTCCCTTCTAACTACTGCACATTTAGAGAGCCTTTGAATTTGTTTAACACATTAATAAAGAGGGTATTTTCCATTTAAATGCACCATAGGTAATTGCAGCATCCATCCCTTTTTATCATTACGTTAATAATCCACAGTTCGCTCAAACCCTATCTTCTTCCTTTCTCCAATACCGCTGCTTCAATGCATTCTGGGTACTCTGGATACACACAACCTATTCAGTATCTCTCTCAGTGCCATGAAAGATGAAAGAGGATTCTGGGGTATGGAGTGTATCAAGCAGCTTAACAAAGGGTGCCATAAAGGCCCTGACTCTACAGCCTGAGGGCGTGGCATCAGGATGCAATATCCCAGCCCCTTTGTTCTTTAGCGTTCAGCTCTAGAATTGTTTCAGAGCAGCTCACCTTTTTTCATAGCCAGATCCTACACTTACTCCTGCACAGCATGCCTATTATCTGAGTATATTACGCCAAAACAGAAAGAATATGTTGGGTTTTAAGGGATAACAAACACATCCTGAATCAGAGCTACAAGCCAAAAAACTCTGCTTTTCAGTGAATTTTTTTTTCTATTTCACTTGCATTCAATGTGTGTTTTTTTTTAAAAGGAATAGTTCAACATTTTGGGAAATACGCTTATTCACTTTTTTTGGCCGAGAGTTAAATGAAAAGATTGATATCACTCTCTCACCATATTTTTCTCTAAATGCCTATACCTATACTGTGCCACTCAAGTCATATTTCTATAAACTTTGGTGTATTTGAAAGGTAATGTTATGATCTACCAGAATAAATGATCAAATATAGTTTTAAAAGTCAAATGTACATTAGAAGGTGTCTTTTACAGACAATTTTCACTGAAAAATCCCTTCCTGTTCAAAAGTTATGTTTTCACTGTTCTGGATGGTAGCCATCTTGGATTTTTGTGTCAAAATGATGTCATAATGCCAAACTGATCTGTCAAATCTCCATAGTTGACTTACATGAAAAAGTGTCTTCATTCATGATTCTAGGTGCTCCGGATAAAAACTGGATTTTTCAAGTTGGCAAAAAAAGCACATAATCATATTTTCCAAATTGTTGAACTACTCCTTTAAGTTAATACACAGCCTTCACTATGATAAACTGCCTGCTGCTCTTATCACCTGTGAGCTTCCCAGTGCTAAGCTCATTGCTGCCGTTGACCTTTTAATAGCTATTTCACTTTGAAGGAAAACACTTGAGTTTGTTATCTTTCTTGCACCAAGGTGATAAGTACTGTATACAGCGGGACTGTATTCTTAAATACTTTATGGTTTTTGTGTAACCTGGTAGACAGATGACTCAACATCACAAACTCCAAACTTACCACAATGTTGAATCACTTTGACATTCTCATAAAGACTGAACATTATAAGCTCCACACTATTTTGTTGCAGGGCTATTGTATTGGACTGCTTTAGATTACAGCATGCATGTTCATGATTCTGTCCCCCCCCCCACCCCCTCTGGCTGTACATGTGGCATATTTACACAAAAGCTCTATTCAAGTCAGCTACACTAGAAGTGCCCATGAACAGCTCGACTCCAACAGCCAATCAGCACTCTAAATGATCCCTGTCCGTCTGCTCAGGTGTCATGTTCGACCAATCGCAGCCGCTCCCTCAGGGGGTACATTAGTTTATGTGTGTGTGTGTGTGTGTGTGTGTGTGTGTGTGTGTGTGTGAGAGAGAGAGAGAGAGAGAGATAGTTAGAGCAATAGTGAGTTTGTTTAAAGTTGGACAAAGCTCCTAAAATACAACCCACATGATTTTTTTTCTGCTGAATTGTACAGTGGTGTTTCATTTGGTAAATTTGAACTGAAGTTTCTCCCGAAGCTAAACAGCACAGAGACAGAATGTAATGGTGATGTAATCCTTCCACAGATCCTGGAGCTGCAGACAGTAATGACTAATAGGACAACTAACTATGACAGCGCCCATGCATGGTGACTTTACTGGGATTTGGGCACATGACTAATCGCTAATAAAAACTCATTCAGTTGAAATGTCTTCAACGAAAACTCTGTCAGTCATTAACTCCAAAACTTCCGAAAGGGTTATCATCATAAAATCAAGGGGCATTGACTTTACTTGACGTTTTGTCCAAAATCAGTGCAATAGCATAATTCAGGCTGCATTCAATTTGCTTTCTTTCCAAGAGTTAGATGAGAGAAGATTAATAGGCTGCTATTATTATAGCCTATCTGTACGGTAAATATGAAGCTACAGCCAGCAGCCGGTTAGCGTAGCTTAGCATAAAGACTGGAAACAGGGGAAACAGCTAGCCTGGCTCTGTCTGAAGGCAACAAAATCCACCTATTTGCACTTCTAAATCTATCTAACGCTTGCTACATTTCCTCTTGTTACTATAACAAAGTAGTTTTTTGTGTTCTTATACTTTTTGGAGTATTTTTTATTTATCAAATTAGTAATAGCCTAGCCTATTGTACCTCGCTACATTTCAAGTCAGAGTAAAAAGTAAAGTCACATGAAAAAGTCCTGATAGGCTAAATGTCTGAGAACCATAGACTGTATATAAAGATGGATGATGTGACAGCTCCCCAAAAGTGAAGCCAAAACATCTGGATCGACCCCTGGAGACTGGCTGCAGTATATGGTCATGTTAGTGGATGGGACATGGGCCAAACTAAAAAAAAATCAGTAGCCTACATGTCAAATAAATGTTTACACAGTGCAATACATACGTGCTTATCATGCCGATGTCATGTTAAACTGTTCTGATGTCAAGGATCCTTCTGCCTCCTACCAAGGACCGAGTCCTTCGTTCAGAACATTTTCAAGGATGCATGTGTATCCTTCGTATCCTCCGTGCAGCTAAGCACCCACAAACCTTTGTGCACGGCTTCTTTTTTTCTTCTTTTTTTTCAAATGTATTGATAACAGTTAGATTCAATCAACATATAAAAACATTACAAAAGAAAGAAACCAAAAAATGGTAGGGAGCTTAGTTAATTATAACACAAAAAAATAAACATACATTCGGTAAAGGGATTGTGCAGTAAGATTTTATGCATTCAATAAAAACTAAATAATACATGGGAAGAAAATAAATAAATGAAGGGGTACAGATTATTAATAAGTAGCAGAAGTCAATAATTCCATAATGTTTCAAATATTGTTTGGGTGTTTGTTGCTTTTTAAAAAAATATATCATTACTACTGAATTGTAATAGAGGTTAATATCAATCAGAAATAAGTTAAAGTTTGGTTTCTTATTGGTCCATTTCATTTATGGAATTTGCCAAAAAATATAAACAGTCGAATTAAAAAGGTTCATAACATGTTTGTCCATTGAGTCATTTTCAAAACAAATAAAAATATCAATACCATAAAGCATGCCCATTTGACCTATTTTTCTAGATAGAAAGTTTTGCACATCAATCAAAAATATTTTGGAATAGGCCTACATAGGAAAATATTGGTGAAAATGTGAAGGCGGGACCTTTTCAATGACGCAATGACACGCGCTCGCTAGCTGTTCCATTTACGTGTTCTCTGAATGAGGTGACGGCAGGGGGGCTAACGTTAGCACTTTGTAATAATGCCCTTATGGTATGGTTAAGGTTAGCATTACTGTAGGCTAACTATAGGCATAGGCTATTTAAAATGCACCACCCAGCGAGCACGTTAAGTGACCCAAATCAAACACGCAGGATGTGACGCGCTCAGGTGCGTGCTGCACTTCGCTAGCATGCTAAATGCTAAAATGCTCTGCGTTCTTTCTCTGCGACTTTCTGCGTTCACCGAAGAACTTTTACCTTCCGACAGGTGTGTGAGGACTTTCTGCAGTTTGTGACAATAATATGTGACTGCATTCAGCTCAACAAAACTTTGAGGAGCGCAGTGGGACAGAGAGGCCGAGTGGACGATATTTTGCTTTGAGAGTGAACGAGGGGAGAAGTTGAACCTGGAGCAGACTGGGGAGACTTCACGGTGACCGCAGAATGACGTTCAGACAGGTGAGTACAACAACACATTATACTGTACTTTCTCCAGACGAGAAAGTCAACAACCACTGCACTAGAGTTGTGTGTGCAGTCAGTCTACCTCTCTTTGTGGCTGCAGCCGCTGTGAAGTTTATATTGTTTACTTGTTGTCTGCCCTGTTGATGTTTTATTGTTGATTTCATAAGAAGTGACAGGCTATTTACTTTATGTGGTTTAAGTATTCTTGTTGCACCCGCCGTCCGCAGAACTTTTAATTCATTTTTGTTTAATTGTCTCTTTTTCTAGTGAAACTGCACTGAGGAAAGTGGTTGTATAGGCCTATTTATAATTGCTAATGGCCTGTGCACAGGCTTCAGTGCCGTCTCGTTATGAAAAATGAATCTACAGTTGGTTTGGACATAAGGGGTCATGTTGTTGCTGATGCTGTTCCACTACTGTAGTCCCCATATGTTGATATTTAATGTAATGTTTGTAGCCTAAAGATGTTGTGTAATTTAACAGTAGGCTATATCATCATAAAACACCCCATCCCTGTTCCTTTTTAAAAATGTAATGCAGTAATGTTTAGCCCTGCTTAGTACATAGTAGGCTATATTAACTACTTTTAACTTTTATTTACACAAGTAGCCTATGTTTCTTTAAAGTAGACTAACACTACTTTTATTTGCATACAAACCTGAAAGTCATAAACGCATGTCAAACTATTCCCTTAACTGTTAAAAAAAAAAAGCAATAGCACACTGTTAATTCCATATAGGCTAAGGCTTAGTTTCCCCTTTATGAGCATTTTTAATGATAGTCACATCCTCTGTTGAAGCTCTTACGCAACATCAAAATGTGTAATAGCTACTGAGTATGGCATGTTTCCAGCTTTTCTCTTTGCCAAGCACATTTAGTGTGTTACTTTCGATCACACCACCTTTACCTGAGGCAACCTCTACCTGAACTGTCTCTGGCTATAGTTTAATGTTTAACATGGTGGCCTCATATCAGGGGAAGTGCTGAACACCCTGTTGCCAAAGACGGTTAGTGTGGGAAAAAAATATGTAAAAGTTAAAAAGTAAACCCGCCTTGTTTACTGTTCTCAGATGATTTCCACTTGACGCTGTTATTTACAGAAAAAACAATGTTATTCATGCATTGCTTGGATAGACTGTGACGTACTTTGGAAAAGTATGTTGGGGTTTTTGATGGAAATGTAAAAGAATACCTGCATACATTTAGTATTTCAACTGAAAGTGTAACAAAATAAAACTTGTGTAAGTTGTACAGCAGATATAAAATAGTTCAGGCTGGTTCCCTGTTTGTAGCAATGACTCTGAAAAGTAATGCGCTATAATTCTTACATAATTACGTAATTATATAAATACGTAATTGTGAGACATGGTTTAAAAAACACGCTGGAGTTTGAGTCTGTGTGTATCACGCAACTATCATATGTATTTAAAACGGAACATGGAAGTAGGGATTTTAATGCCAATCCTGGTGTTTGTTTTTTTTTACTAACAATACCAAGTCATTTGTTGTCTAAACTTAGTGTATTTGTAGCCTAAACCTACTAAATTCCAGTTTCACAACATTAATTGTGCTGTTAATGACGTGTGTATCACACGACCAGCACATGTATTTAAAACAGAAATATGGAAATAGGGATTATAATGCAATCCCTGCGTCGTTTTGTTGCCTAAACCTACCTGTTTATAAGAATGTGTTGAATAGTTAAACACACAAGGAATTTCTGAATATTTCTTGCTGAGAAAGTAAAGTTGAAGTAAAAATCGACAGAGAAAAGTTCACACCAGAAAATGAATTCAAACAGATTGTCTCCTGCTGTTCCACAGTCCTTGATTTCACCGCCTGATTATGCTGCATCTGACAGCCAAAGACTCGCTGACATCATGTGATTGTCAAAGTCACAGGATTGGCTGGAGATTTGAACGTTGTGTCCCCTACAACTGTCCTAGCATTGTCCTTGTTGGCCTGGCCTGCACTTGACACAGATGAAGCCTTGATGCATTGTACGCATGTGATTTCCTTTTGTTTTGAATCGTGTCTTCAGCCTTGCATCAGGGCATTGCTTTTCAAGTCCACAGTGGGGAGCAGATTTTGAAGTGACCGTATTTTAAGGTTTATCACAAAGCATTAAATATATTCTATTCTATTCATTTCCTTGACAAACTGCAGTTTCAGAAGGGCATGTGGGTCTTGGATAAAAACCAAATATTGATTTCTAAAGCAAAGAAATCAGAAAATAGTACAGCTCTGGTTGTGGATGGGAGTTTTTTTTGGACAGAAAGGGTTGAATGAGTGTAATTCAAACAGCTCACTCGGCTATTGTGCAGAGTTGGTATTGAATGAATATTATCCTCATTTATAGAGGAGTCATATCTGAAAGGAGTCCCACTTAACTGACTGTCCTTCATAAAATACACACAAATAAACACTGATGAAATAAAAATAAATCAGCTTACATATTTTTCAAGATAGCTTATAATTAAACATAAACACATTATCAACAGTATAAAGGATATTGTCATTACTTGTGTCAGAAATGTTCTCTTAAGGGATTTAAAACCCATTCATGTATTAAGCTGCTGGATAATATGACGACATCATCATCATCATCATCATCATCATCATCATCATCATCATTATGACTGGTAGCTTGAGCTATTACAACTTTAATCATTCAGAGTTACTTCATTATTAACCAGTATTAAAAGAGCATATTAATTTAAAAACACCCTTATGAGGTCACAACATGTATCATGTATGACTTTATCCAGGAATTTATTGCATTTATAGGTTTTATTCAATACTTAGGGCCTAACCCATTTAGAGGAACCTTCCATTAAAATGTAACTAGTTATGTTATCACTTTCTACAGCGTTCTTATCCATACGTACATGTTGTTATTGTACTATTTATCACTGATAGGGCTGCAGTTATTGCTGGGTCACCATAGGACAGAGGCAGGCAGCCTGTATGGCTGATCTATTATCTCTGATAAATAGTAGTGCTGGAGCACGCATGGCCTTATCTGTGAGGTAAAAGGAAAAACACACAAGACTTTATCTGGAAAACACAGCTCCAAGCACTGCAGAATATATATGGCATTCCATAGTCGAGTTTTTATCAAGTAATGGTATTTTCAGCCCTGGAAATTGTTTGAAGCCCCCAAATCTGCTCTGTTTGACACAGTGCATGCAGCAGTGCTGCGTCCTTCTAGTGGTAGAATCGAGTAAAGCATGTAATTAGGTTTTTGCACAAGAATAACCAGCAGATGGCACCCACATAACAGTCAACACAGGACTATTTGAAACTGGATTTTCTCTCCTTCACTCTTGCATGCTTTCAGTATTCTTCCAACCACATGATCAAGTTTTAGGCTGTGAGATCACATGTTTACACTTGTTTCAGACCGGAGTGGAGGTGATAAAATAAATCACCTTCTTAGTATTTTAGTTGGTAGTCTGTGTCACTGGAGAATTAAGTCAGATGACGTACTTCCTTCTTATCATTTCCACAATAGATGCAAGACTTTGTTGCTATGGCACCAGAAAAAAAAACCCTGTCCTTTAGCTTTCAGTCATTTATAAAAGAAAAATGTTAACATTTGACAGTAATTTGAATTTTGACACCTAGTGCAAACTTTCTGAGACTCGCAGACATTTAATACACAAGCTAATTAAACATTAGTATGCTCGCGGCTGTGCCATAAATTGGAAATTAGAGAGGCAAAGAAGGTCACTTAGGGATATTCTTTGTCCAAAAGTTGTTTATTTCTTCAGTGTAATTGGAAGCAGATATTTTCAATTTTGAGCTGAGATCTCCCTGGGCTCATTTTAAAGATTCCAGCATGGTCCACTGAGGCGATAGACATATTTGTCGATAACAGCTCGTCTGGTGGCCTGAGGGGTCAAAGAAAAGAGACTCTTCATTCCAGTGCTGGCTCCAGAGTGTATATTACCTGTGAATGAATTTCATTTGACAGGGATAGCTTGTTTTATATAGTCTGTTGTTGAAGTCTAACCTTTTCCATATTGTTTTAGTCGATACAAGTTTATGTTCAGTCACACGAATTATTTACTCACTCTGCCACATTGGGAAATAAGATGTGTCCTTATTTTACTCTTGAAGCTATGCAGCCACAACTGTGCTGTTGTTGCAGGAGCAGGTAAATTGTTTTCTACTTAGTCTGTCATTATCATCCCTTTTAAAGGTAATTGTTCCTCGTAGGTCTATTACAGTTGTCGGTTTACAGGGCACTTTTAAATCATGAAACAAAAAAAATGCTAATAGGTGCTGCTGGCTATCCAATAATTGCAGGCAATTATTACAAAACTTCTCTTTTCATCTAATTGCAGATAGCCTAATGAAATCATGTGATAGTGAAACAAGGATGATAATTTCCGTGAATATACATATCAAAAACCCTACTTTGACTGTCAAGTGGGTCTGCTTGACGTCACCACACTTTGAGTAGGAAAATATCCCATTTCTGCTGTAATACTGGTCAGCTGAGTATCACTTGTGAGCATCTGAAACGTAAGGGATTTTTGTACTTTTCCATCAGCTCTTATATAAATCCTCACATAACATCCACATAAGCTCATTTACATTTTCACACTGGACAAAAAAATGAAACATTTCATAACCGAGAGCTACACATTTTTCTTTATGTTTCATTGATAAGTCAGTTCAGTCACACCTTGGCGAGACTGTGAAAGGGGTACGACTGTCATCAACGCATGAGTGCTTGTGAGGCGAGCCGAGGAAAATCTGTTTTAGTTAGCAAAGCTGTGAAGGTGCAACTGGATCCAGCAAGTCAAATATACTCTCAGATGTGTTAAGTTTGACACTCACACTTGAGGCATCTGAATGTACATGAGGAGAAATGTACCAGCCTAGGCTCAAAGGGTAGTTGCATTATGTGTGTGTGTGTGTGTGTGTGCACGCTGTCTGTCATTAATCATCCAGAGCAAACAGAAGGAAAAATGAGACGAGAAATGTCATCAGTGCCACATATGGGAGCACATATTATCAAGGTCCTTGAGAAGAAAGTTTGAGCAAATGAATAATACCACTCTAATAGATTAAAGAGCTATAAAAATGATTATGCTCTTTAATCAACTTAGAGGTTATTAACAGATCGGGGAAATTAAATGTGTTAAAGAACAGTCATTGGAAAATTGAATCTAAAGTCCTGCAGGATTCTCATGCTCTGCTAATTAAAATCGGCACCTTTCAGTCAGAGGTTTGACAATACAATACTTTGCAATTTGCCCCGAATATTTCTTTCCACACGTTTCACTTGTGCTGTCTGGTGCTGTTTTGAGAGTTGCATCAGTGTCAGGAAGGTCGGCCCCAGCAGGATGTAAACATCCAGACCTTTCACACTGAACACTAGTTATATCGTTTTCAAAGAACATGCCATTATGGAAATAAAAACATGGACTGATCTTAAAGCTTTTAATACTAAGGCAACATTTTGGCTTAAACAAAGGCAAATCTGTGTCCTTAATCGTCGTTTTCAGTCATTGATCTTAATTGCCGTTTTTTTAGTCGTTTCAATGGCTGTTTGTAGTGGTTGTTTGTCTGTCTGTTTTCTTGTTAGTTTCTATGGCTATAGTATACTACTGCTGTATTGTGTTTTATTTCGTAAAAGCCTAACCAGGGACAAGGTCTGTAAATTAGCTACAGCTGGAAGTCTTATATACACTGCATCGGTCGTTGCACTTAATTTAAATGTAATAATGCCTACTGTCCCTGTCAAATAAATTAATAACATAAAAATTTTATAATTGACAAGGTCAGTTTGCTCAGCAGAGATTCGATTTGCAAATCTGTTCATTGTTGACATGCTGACACTCATTGGCCTCTACATTATATTTACTTTTGAATTACTTTTGTTACCATGTATGAATCATAATTTAGAATAGATTGTTAGAGGATGTGCATGTACACTTGAAAATGTGTTTTTAGTGCAAACATAATTTTATATGAATACATTTATACAGTGGAGTAAAATCTCAGGTTCCTCAATATGCTTGGCAGCTACTGAATGGAACAACAGCAGGAAACGCAGGTGTAACTGATAACATTAACGATGGCTCTGTTCCATTTAAGTGTGTCGGAGGGCGTGACAGTGAGTAAGCATGTACAACAGAGCTGCATCACCTAAATGAAATGCAGAAATTATTCACGTTATTTATTACACCTGTGCTTTTCCTGCCGTGTTGAAATGTTGCGATGTGAAAAAGGTCGACCTGGATTTAGCAATAAACATGATAGAGTGACCTGAGCTATATTAAAGCCGCTACACACTGCAAACATTACAATGGTTAGAGTTGGACACTTTACACTTTTATTACTGTTAGCTCATAGTTTGGTGGCATCATGTAATTCCCAGCATAGCAGAGGTCTAATCAGTTACAATATCTCGCTATGGCACGAGAATGGGAAGAGGAAAGCCTTCCAGTTTTTCTGACTTATTTGAGCGGGGTGAGGAGGGATGTCATCCCCTTTGTTAGCAAAATGACCAAAATGCACTTTATTAACCTGCCATGGCCCCTCTCCATCCCATAGTAGCAGAGAGAGTGCAGGGGCAGAGGGGTTGTTTAGCTGAATATGTTAGTCTAGTCTGCCTGACTCATTGAGTACATTTACATGCACACTAATGTTCCACTATTATTCAGAATATGACAATATTCAGAATTTGATATAGGTCATGTAAACAGTATATTCTGCTTGGATATTCTGAAAAAGGCCTTTTTCAGAATATAGCATTTTCTGATGAAGACGTGGGATATTATGTGGGGTATTATTCAGGTTTTAGGAGCATTACTTGGACATGTATACAGCGCATTCAGAAAATGCGTCTCAATTGGGGTTTTTACCGAAGATGGCCATGGTTACGGACAGTTTACAACCTGCTTACAGCTTACGGTCAGCTCTGTGTTGCTATGGTGATTGTACCCAAAGCAGTTTGGAAGGCAGGGGTA
>JAOVVB010123172.1:0-12459 GCA_028570985.1 Heterobranchus longifilis | reverse complement strand
CTACACACAACACCCCATAATGACAACATGAAAAAAGTTTACTTGAGATTTTTGCAAATTTATTAAAAATAAAAAAAAAATTGAGAAAGCACATGTACATAAGTATTCACAGCCTTTGCAAAATTGAGCTCAGGCGAATCCTGTTTCTCCTGACCATCCTGTAAATTCAGTTGATTGGACATGATTTGGAAAGGCACACACCTGTCTATACTGATGTCGTCAAGTTGCTCTGGATAAAGGCATCTGCCAAAAGCTGTACATTTTAGAGTAAAGACTTCAACTTGTTTGAACAGTGGCTTGAGATGATGAGCAAAATGTTGAGTCAGTTATGCTTTTTATTGCTTTTCCTTGTGAAATGTTTAATGGCCAGCCCAGTTAACTAATTTCATTTTCATCATCTTCCACCTAGTCACCAGTTCCTGTCACTCCACTTCCAACCACACTGATGATGCCAGGGGTGGGGCTGGATCTCTCTCAATCTTAAGTTAGGTTTCCCTTACCAAAAACAATTTACAGAATGTGCAAAAATAACTTGTTCTTAAGTAGATAACTTAGAATCATGCAGACATGTACTTAACATTATTGCTATAATCAAAAATTATTTAATTATTATTTCATTTCACATAGAAGTGGGGAAAATTCCCTTAACCTTACTTCCTCTGGTTGTCTTAAAGGCCATTTTCCTTTCCACTAGCTTGCTCATTTAATTCTACATTTGGATTTCTTTAAAGCTGTTTAATAACAATGGCTTGCTGATAAACTTCAGCTGAATTCAATTTAAAGTTTAGTGACAGCTGCAATTGTACAGCTGTCTGGGGTCACCAAAATTAACTTAAAGCATTAATACAACTTGGTGGGAGGAAGATGAATGGAAGACCGGGCTTTTCATTTCTACTTGGCACTACAAATATCTCTTCTTCCCCAATAGCCTGATCAAAACTCCAGCTGTTTTCCAATTACTCATTAAGGTACTCTGTGATACAGTATTCTGCACATGAATGATGTTGTTTGTATGGAGGATATCTTGATGTGTTTACATATCTCAGATAATGTAATGCAACTGAATGAAATGTGCACCAGATTTTAAAAAATCCTTTTAAAAATACCTGTTTGTAAATGTCGCTAAGTGCCTAAATGAATCAGCCATTTTCATTAACATCTGCTGATCATTAGGTCTGGGGTTCAAGCTGGCACGGTTGGCCCCTGAGGATGCCCATTAACCCTTTCTGGAGTCTTGGTTGCTTTTTATTGACTGACTCTGTGCCCTGACACCAATGACTTTAAAAGCTGGTATATGCAAGAATTTGAATGTACTGTAATGTAAAGTTCTTCTTTTTCTTCTTCTTCTTTTTCTTCTTCTTCTTCTTTTGATTTAATTTCTAAGCTTTAATACTCCAGGTTTAGAAGAAGGGGATGAATGAAATTGCTGAAGTTCCAATAAAAAGTAAATTACTTAATTTGAAAATCTAGCTCAGTGAGATTGTGTATTATTAAGAAATTATATTTTTTTAAGACAGCAAAAATGACTTTTTATTTAGTCCTAATTGTATTAGAAGCCATGTAACACTGTGTAGACCAAACATCAGCCAATTCTTTTAATTGATTATGTGAGGGCAATACCATTGGATTTCTTTGAATCGTTATTAGTGACTGTAATTAATGAATTTATAATGCTAGCATGCTATATCAGGCGTGTAAAAGAATATTAATGCATTTTTCAGACCATGCAGATAATGTAAACTAATACAAACAAAGAGATGAAGTGCAAGTAGGTTTTTGTGAGGTTTTGCTGGAAAGCAACAGAATATTTACTCATGTGGAGCAGGAAAGTTTTTACTTTGCCTGCAATCTGTGCTCAACCATGAAGCTCACGGAGAAAATACAGATCATGTTATCACTTTAATGGAGAGAATGAAGTGATGTAGGCAGAATTCACAGACATGAACATTTACAAACAGGCTTAATAGATGGTACACTTTTTACTTCATGATGTCTCAAGCAAAGTCTATTAACGTATTATAAATAGTAGGCACATCAATAATTTTATGGAGCTTCCAAGCAAGTTCAATAACATGTACAAGTAGAAGGTGCAGTATTAATTTGTCTTTTCTGACTATTTTTCTTATTTTGCTTCAGACATCACCTTACTTACAATAAAGCTCCACAATAAAACGCAATTCATGCCACTAGGTGGTGGATGCATTATATCTTAGAGTTATCTATGTATTGTTCTGAGATTCTTGTTAGCACTATAGCTCAAGAACGAGCGCTTGAATGCTTGTGATAATGATAAAGGAATTATCGTTTTAACAAGCAGATGAAAGGGTGAGATTTTGGAATTGAACATGGTCAAGGTCACAACAAGGTCAAATGACCAGCTAATAGCTATTTCTGCCATGTTGAAGTAAATATCTCCAGGGTATTTGAGACATATGTATTAATGACAAGGCTGCCTAGACTTGATCAGTGGTAGAGAAATCCTGGTTGACGTGTTCAAGTTTTAGTCTTTAAAATGTTGCTGTTTTTACTGTTTTTTAATTGTATTTACAAAATGTATTATTTCAATGAAATATACATATTCACAGAAAATGTATGATTTAAGAATGTATGTACAGTATACATTGTATTGTTTGATAGAGTCTAAGAGTCTAATTATATAAAAAAAAACCCTATCATTTAATCAGATATCTAAGACAACAGACATCAGAATCAACATTCCATATCTGCCTTATGGAGAAATCTAAGGAAATAAAGGAACTGAGACATGATCAGCACCTGCTACATTTTCAAGGACAGGACTGGATTACCTCTCACTTCTGTATCTCCACAACATCATATGTTTCACAAGCAAACATGCATCAGAAGACCTTTTTCAAGTACCGTCCAACAGTCTCCCTGTAACCAGGGGAACGGGTGATATTTACCAGCAATCTTATACAGCATGTGCTGGGCATTCTATAGGCCGTTACACTGACATTGAGCTTCTTTTTGCCATTATATTACCATCAGGTCTGTAAACACTTATGTGTTTCTTATTTACGCAATATGAATGGGACATGCCCATATTTTACGGGACTAATAGCGACACTTGACATCATGTCTGTCACAAATCATGGCACTTAATGCAATTCTTAGGAAAAACATAGGACCCGAGATTCTTAGCACACTGCTCTGTTGTGTGGAAGACAACTTAACATGACACAGCTTTCTGAATAAATCAGCAAATGAAGAAGCGAAATCAGTGCCATGGATAACTGTGTGCAAGCACGTAGACTGGATTGTCAGTCTTCTAAACTAGTTTATTTTATCTTGCTTATCAGGTAATAATTGTGTGATGCTACCGTACCTATGTTTGTCATGTGTCAAGAGATTTAAGCAAGGTTTGCACTTTAGACTTTTATTTTAAGGCCTAGAATAATCATGACATTCCTGATGCATTGGATGTTATATTTGTACTTCCCAGGATTTTTGGACATATTTTTGGACATTCACTTTGATAGCAACATTAAATAGCACACAGACATCCACCAGCATATTGGGGGTTGTTGTGTTTTTTTAAAACATGCAAAGATATTTTAGGGTCTGTAAGATTGCAGTCAAATTTTCGCACCGCTACAGGTGCGAAAATTTTCTTCTGGCTGAAGATGATAAAGACCAATCTTAGGAACACAATGTCAGTGGGCTGAGTGATTTTGATGGCTGGCAGTTTTGAGCATCAAAGCAAAGTTGATGTTTGTAGATGAATCACACAAAGAATCACAAACTTTGACAGTATATTTTGCAGTGTTGAACTTTATGACTTTGGCAGAAGTTTGATTTGTTATCATAACGTGATTGCTGCCGATGGCGTATATATCTGTGACTCTACCTGGATTTGGTGCTATTTGCTAATGTTAGCATTAGCTCATTTTGTGCTTCTGTTGTAAATCAGATGCAGCTATGGAATATGCTGTAAAAATCAATGCTAGTAAGGAAATTACATGTCTTTTAAAAACATTAAATCTGAATATACATTTTTACATTTAGGCATTTGGCAGATGCTTTTATCCAGAGTGACTTACAAGTGTGCTTTAATTATCCATCATTGGATAAACCCTTACGCTGGGTTACTAACTATGTACAAGATTACAGTCTTTTTAGGCTACCTGCATCCAGGCCTGGATACTATTCCAGGAGACACTTGGCACAAGGCAGGGTACACACTGGACATAATGGAGGCCGGAGATCATTCGAGAGCTCCCATGATTGCTGCCATTTGCTAATTTCTACCAGAGGTTCATCAATAACTCTAGCACATCTCCTCAAACTGCACATTTTTCATCAACTCAGTCCCAGGAGACCATTTGTAACCATCAAAGAGTGTGCTCGATAGCTGGTAGAGGCCCAACTTTTATTTGTGGTCAACACTCACCATGGCAACCCTGAGTACATTTGGAGAGCTGAGTGACTCAATCATAAATATTGCCCACCTTCATGCCGATGTTGAGTTACAGTATGTTGCATCCTGTGTATTCCCAGCCCCAAACTCCTTATCTGCTACACACAGGCACTCTGGGACTTATTCCAGGTCCTGGACATTTCTGGTCTCATACTGTGATGGATTTTTGAGATTCTCTGGTGTCAGGTGCAAATACCACAGTCTAAGTAGTGATTGATTCTAAAGTACCGAAAATGCTGCTTTCTTCCTTGGTCAAATCCTTGCTTCTAATGATGAAGGCCATGTTTTACCAGTTTTATGACATTGTTTGTAAGGACCACAGCTTACATTGCACTGTATGAAATCATGAAGGTTATTATTAAAAATTATCTAAAAGAGTTTGGCCTGTTTTCACAAAGCCATCATGGAGACTGGCAAAGGAACATTTTTTCTCCCTGGGCTAAATATGCCTAGAGCTCCACCCATTTTACATAAGGTTCCAAAGCATCCTGAGATATTGTTTTTTGAACTATTCAAAGTTAGTCTTTTCTAATGGCAGCATGGTGGTGTAGTGGTTAGCACTGTCGCCTTGTGCATGGTGTAAGACCAAAAATGTCTTAATGAGCTCAAATTCAATCCATATTTTTGCCATTTTTCTGTACAAACAAATGCAGCAATAAATATCATACAAGACGAAGGGTTTAATTTACAAGTATTAAATTATACAAGTTATATAAATATATAACATTTATTATTGTAATATATATAAATGTACATTTATATTCTCCATCATAAAAAAAAAATTATCCTGGCATGGCTCTATAATGCATACATGCATTATAACAATATAATGCTTAATGGAACCCAGAAACACTCCTGGACCTGGAGGTGCAAGGCGACAGTTCTAACCACCAGTATTGGGGGATGTTATTTTTTTAAGTAACTAATTAAATTACAAAATTACTGTCTTTAAAAAGTAATCTGTTACATTACAGCGTTACTTTCTGATAAAAGTAACTAGTTGAAGTACTTTTCCATTGCAGAAAATGAAAACTTGTTTTAGTCAAGACCTTTATAATTATTCTACCATCATCACTCAGCGAAGTTTGGCTCATAATCTGTTAACTACTAATACCACTATCTCACCTACGTGGTTTCGCATGGTGGCTGTAAATACGGTTCATCATGATTCACCGCGAGTTTTGGCGCTGTGATTAGGTTTCCATCTTTCCGGCATCGGTCCTCGCATAGTCAAACCTCCTAGGTGAGATAGGGTATAACAGCAGGAACAACAGAGGGGGCAGGTTATAGGGGGCGGGGCTTGTAGGACGTCTTTCACACACACACTAATGGATTGGAAATGACTGATGTCTAGCTCACGGATTACATTAATTGTCTGAATAACGGATTATATTTTTGAAAAAATAACTAAATAACTGAATACTTAAATGGCGGACCTAACGTGATAGATCACTCGTTAAATCAAATAAGTAATCCAAGTACTCTAACATGTTACTTTGTAATGTGTTACACCCAACACTGCTAACCACTAAGTTGGTGTGCCTCCACTGGTAGGGTTAACATTTGCAAAAAGAGAGTCAACTAACAAAAGACTGTTTAAAATCAGAATTTTGGATGATAAATTTGTTAAAGAAATATTTACAGATTATATTTATATTTTTTATTTTTTTATGTCTATGACCCTGAGTCCCCAGATCCCCATGAGCAAGGCTGTGTTCGAATCAAAGTATAATCACCAGACACTGCAGGAGGCAGATATCTCCCTTCACTGGAGCTGGTCTGAGAAAAATAAATCCCTGCCAAAGTGAGCTTGTCATCAGCGCTGATGTAAAATACACAGTCATGCAGCTTATAGTACTGCTAACCTATGCACTACCTTTGGTACGTTTTGTGACAAAACAGCCTACTTTCACAGGAAGACACAGTTTCACTGACATTTCAGATGTCCTGGCTCAAAGCGCTTCCTGCAGTCTGTCAGAAAACATGGAAGACGCTCTTTACTTCTAGTATAGCTTAACATGGATGGCTCAGTAGAAAAATGCAAACCCGGGACTGTCTGTATCCCTGTGGAGTCTTGACAGGCACTGCTCAAGTCTGTATGCAAGGACATATGTATGCTGAAACGCTTGCGGCAAGAATGGAAAAGCTCATGGAATATAAAAAGCATACATATAAATAAGTACAATATATACACAATATATACTACATACGTATTCATACCCCTTGAACTTTTCCACATTTTGTCACGTTATGACCACAAAAGTAAATGTATTTTTGGGGGATTTTATGTGATAGACCAACACGAAGTAAGTGATGTGGAAACCATGAAGCTTGAATTTCTTGACTTGTCCTATTGATGCACCAGGGGAAGCCTATTTTTTTTTTTTTTTTGCTGATTTTAAGAGACCTTGTCAGTCATTAAAATTCATTGTCATGGCACAATTGTGACACACTTCTGAACTCCTCTTTGTCAACTGTTTTATATCTGTTGTAATGAAGCCCAGGATGAAACTGATGTTGTAGCTGTGTTAGACCATTCACTCATATGTGGAAAGGAACAGGGGCAGAGTATACATCCCTGTGGGACACCTATGTTCAGAGTCAGTGTGGAGGAGGTCTCAACGATTCAGGTTTCACTGTCAGGAAGTCCATTATCCATTTGCACCCTGTGGTGTTTATGATGAGCTTTGTGAGATCGATGGTGTTAACTAGAAAGCTACAGGTTAATCAATAAACAACGTCACATAGGTGTTATTTTCCTCTAGATGTGTGAGAGCAGTTCGCATCGTTCGAGAAATTGTATCAGCTGTGGATTGCCAGTGGTGTGCCAACTGGAAAGGGTCCATAGTTGTAATTCAGGATTGGCAGATGTGTGTTTTAAGTAACAAGTATGCCAGGAATAGCTTAGGGATAGATTGAAGATATCTATGAAGACCCCTGCTAACTGTGTGGCACATGTACCGTATTAAAGACTGATCAGTGGATGCCTTTAGGTCCTGGTGCCTTGCATGGATTTATGGCTTTTAAAGCATGAGGTACAGGCAGAACTAGTGAGCTGCTCTGGTGCACAGAAACTCTTACAGCTGGGTATGTATTATTCACCTAAAAGTAAAGATAGTACCAACATTTAGAGCTTATCTGCTAGTAAGGCAGTCAAGCCTACTGTATGTTCAGTTTTCCATCCCTTTACCTGCACATTTGGCCAAGGGAAACTTCTAAGGCTGATACTATGCAGGCTTACACTGAGTTTACGGCAATTATTTAGGTATATTATATTTATTATAATGTACCTAAAATAAATATAAATATATTTATTTCTGTATTTTTGATCAGAGACATGACCTGCAGAATTGGCTCAGTCTTTCATTCTCCAAGGAGCAGACCAGGTTTGATTCCTTAGGGTGAGGTTATAAAACAAATAAATATGAAATTATGCTTTTATTAGTTACGTGCCATTCAATAATGAAGGTACTTTTATTTTGATTAGGTCCTCATGACTTGCTGCAGAAGCTGTTGCAGAACATGCTAATGATCTTCCCTTTTCAATTAAGTTGCTTAATTTTCCGAACACACCCCAGCATTGTTTATCGGAACTAATTAAAAGTGGGAGAGCCAGTATCCTCAAGGTGCTTCGACACAGTAAAGTGGCAACATTCTAAAATAACATGAGTTATATTTTAAATAAATAAATAAACGAGTAAACTAATTATGCAAAAGTCATATTTGTAAAATAAAAATATTTTACATATGAAATCAATTGTTCTTTGTTCTTTCATCTGTGAAATTAATGTGCTTATCTGTGTTAGATTTTTATCCTCAAAACAATGTGCTATTTAAAAAGATAAACCTTATAACTGAACCACAAATTTCGAGATAAGACCTAGAAAAAAATAAATAAGTGAATTATAGAAAATTACAGAAAAGTAAATATGACCGTAGGTGTTTATATTAATAGAATAATTGAGAACTTGGAAAAATGTTAAAATTACACAAAGTACATGAAGGCCAAATGTAGGTGTAGTGCCCCAATGGGTGCATATACATCTGAATTAAGCTTTTGTTGGAACCACATCAATCTTTTGCTGTATATGGATGATGAGTTACCTCTCTACCACCACCTACTTTATCCGGTTGTGTATATATGCAAGTGTGCCCGGGATTGGAACCGATGGTACAACATGAAAACAATTAAATCAATCGAAAGAGCCAAATAATAAACCTATTAGAAAATGTGCACATTAGCTTAGTTTCTTACTTTTACTTTTCTCACAGAATACCTCCTTTTTTGACAAAAGTATAGCTTAAGTATAACTATTCCATTGTTGCATCATTTTCTGAATTAATTTTAATTAATTTCGATAATATGAAATTCTATCTCAGGACTTATCATATTAATTAATTTTCACATTAGACATTGCTTAAACTGATCAAAGTCAATGCATTTATGACATTAAGCATTACAGTATACACCAATCAGCCATAACATTAAAACCATTAAAGGGCTCTGGCCCCTCCGCACCAAGACCGCTGGGGTATGCGCTGTTGTGACACCTGGATGTTTAGCAGCATATCATTCAGGATTTGGACATAAACTCATTCGGGACCTGGGCATCAGATCATTGGGGACTTGGGGGCCCATGATCCTGTCAGCAGTCACCAGAATAATTAATAATTAATGTTATTCAATTTACCTGGCGGTGGTGTTAATGTTATGGCTGATCAGTGTATTTGCAATTCAATCATCAATTATTCAGACCAACTCCTGTCTTCTGTATAAATAAGGTCACAGATGCTCTATCAATACCTAGTGTTGATCTGATAGACAGAGCAAAGCAGAGTGCTCTTCTTCTTTTGTTCAATATCCAGAGACCCCACTCAGTTTTAAGAATTCAAACCTGACAATAGAAAAAACATTTTTCTCAACTAAATGTATCTTTCTATCTACTAAATGTATCTTCTATCATTTCATTTACTGTCTATTCATTCCCTGCATAACAAAAGGCAATCAGTGGCACACATTTAACACAAAAACAGCCAGATATGCATTATAATCTCCATCAAAAACATATTTTGATGCTAGTTCATTAGGTCAGAAACTCTTTTGAAATAGTTATTACAGAGGTTAAAAAGGGCACAAGATAATTAAAAAAAAAATAACAAAGTGCTAATTTAAGATACCTGGCAGAGAAGTGAGTCTTAGTCTTCATTTGAAGACTCTGCTGATCAAACAGCCTGGGGAACTTCGTTTCTCCACCAGGGTGTCATGAGAGAGACAAATTGTGAAGCTTATGTTCCTTAGCTTATGAGAGATAGTGGGTTCAAACAAAAAGTGCTAGGGGATTGGAGGGAGCAGAGTGATATGTGATAAATGTTTTTAAGGTAGGTTCAGTGCAAGGATCAATCAAGTTTTCAATCTGATGTGTGGAGCTACAGGAAGTCGGTGGAGTATAGCAGTGGGTGGAGTGGGAGAACTTGGTAAGATTGAAAACAAATCCTGAAGCTGCATTTCAGATTAGCTACTGAATCTGTATGGTTCACAAGGGAAGAACATAAGGTTTAAAGGGCAGTTGGTTGTCCATGGCTACCCCACGTTTGCGTGCCCTGACAGATAATAAGATCTGAGAGGAGTCCAGGGAGATCACAATAGCTCAAAATTTGGATGTACAGTACCTCAGTTTTGCTGGGATTTTAGCTGATAAGGTTGGAAAGATCCACTGGAAAATATGGGCGATAAGAGAACAGGTAGAGAGGCAAAAAAGAAAAGGACCCAATACTAAGGCTTGTGGGACACCAGTGGAGTATGCATGGGAAAGATGTGGATTCCCTCTATAAGACAAGTAAGAAGTCTTGCTATTTTGTTGCATGAATGTTATGCAATAAGAACTACTGCAAGGATAAGTTATTTAAGATGCTTTCAAGTAATGAGATCATTAAATACTGTAGTTGGATAATAGTAATAAAACATCTTAATGTGTTGAGCAATGGAGGTACTAGTAATAAAAAAAAATTATGGTTGTAGTAAAATATGACCACAGAAACGTCCTGAGGTACAGTAGTTCTAAAGTACAGAGACCATTATTTCACTAAAGAGATCACTCACTACTACTGTTACCTGATAGAAATCCATCGTTGTTTTGCCACTGAGTAGTGCAGCTACTATGGTTTCAGGTTATCCATGCGCCCATCCAAGATTCTCATCTGCATGATATCTCATGAAAAATTAGTTGAATTAATGTTTGTAGCATTTACATATGTAGAATCACCATTCTAACCAGCACATCAGAATATTAGCTTTTTCCTCCATATTCACACAGAAAACAGGACAAGCCATCATGCCATCACTTTCTTGTGATCCAAAATACACTGCCTGGGGAAAAGAACCAGCTGTGTGGCCATAAGAAAACCACTTGTTAGTGAGACTAATTAGAAAAAAAATAATAATAATTTGCTAGGGAGAATAAAGATTGAACTTTGGAGCAATGGAAAACTATCATCTAGTCTGATGAGTCCAGATTGAGCCTATTCCAGAGTGATGGGTAAGAAGGTAAGCACATGAAGCAATGCATTCATCATGCATAGTGGCCACCATACAAGCCTCTGGAGGCAGGCTTCAGATCATGACACTTATGTGGCAATAAAATAAAGTCGGCTGACGTTATGTGGCAATAAAATAAAGTCAGCTAACGACCTGAATGTACTGAATGACCAGGGTATCAAATCCATGTAGTTCTTCCTCCCTGATGGCACGGGTATATTGCAGAACTCAAATAGCAAAAGAGCTTTTCTGGGAGCATGAGGAATCGTTTTCACTCACAAATTGGCCACAACAGTCCTGCGCTTAACCCCAGTAAAAGTCTATGAGATGTGATGCAGAAGACTTTACAAAGGTGTTTGAATGTCCCATCATCAACACAACATTGTGTTCAAAAATGAATGCAACTCTGGATGGCAATAAATCTGATGTTGTATGAGCATGTCAGGATGCTGTAACGCGAATGTGCACAGTAATCGGTCCAACAAAACATTACTGTGCGTGTCTTTGTTTTTGACCAGGTGGCGTACTTAAAAATGTGACTTACAGGTGTTTCTTGTTGACTAGGTGTGTACTGTTAGATTAATGTTTAAACTAACAATGTGTACTGTTGATTTAAGCCCTGGGTTTCACCTGTTTGTTAAAAAGATAAACCATTGTAAAGGCCAGACAGCTGTCTATGGGAGAAAAACAAGTCACTTTGAAGCTGGGAAAAAAAATGAAAAATCAATCTGAGCCATTGCATAAGCATTGTGTATGGACAATATATCAACTGGAATGTCCTGAAAAAGAATGAAATCACTGGTGTGCAAACAACCAGACATTAAACTGGTAGGTCTAGAAAAACACTGTGAGAGCTGTGAAGAATAACATTGCCAAGAACCTCAACAGGCCTGGGGTGAAGATATTTTAAACCACTGTTCAGACATACAATACTATATACTGTATATAGCAGTGGAAAAATAAGAGACAACTGCAGAATAATCAGTTTCTTATGGGGTTTTTTTGTTGTTGTTTTTTTTTACAGGTGCATGAATTGGTGAGATGAACAGTTTTGTTAATTTTTTTGTAAACTGCTGACAATATTTCTCTTAAATTCAAAATATATTTTTTGTTATTTAGAGTGTATATTTATAGGAATAAAAATAACCCAAGATCATGCAGTATTTGCAGAGCAGTATTTGCTAATTGCAAATAATTTGTAAACAAATTGTGTTAATGCTTTGGCTAAATAACATTAATAAATCAGTATTTGGTGGATAACCCTGATTTGCAATTACAGCTTCCATGTGTTTCAGCATGCTCTCCATCAGTTTTTCACATTGATGTTGTGTAACTTTATACCGCTCTTTTTGCAAAAAAGCAAACAGCTTAGCTTTGCTTGATGGTTTGTGACCCTCCATCTTCCTCTTGACAATGTTTTCCATGCATGTTCAATTAACCATAATCAATTAATTAACATGCACCTGTGGAATGGTCGTTAAGACCT
>JAOVVB010123144.1:0-12459 GCA_028570985.1 Heterobranchus longifilis | reverse complement strand
CAGTCGGTGACCCGGGTGGGTGGGATCTGGGTGGGTTTAAAGTGGGTCACAGAGAAAAGAGCTAAACATTTTGACATTTAAATGGTTTCTGTAGCTGAAAGGAAAACATACAGACGAATAATAATAAAGATCTGAAGAACAGAAGTGTGTGTGTGTGTGTGTGTGTGTGTGTGTGTGTTATTTTAGGACTGCAGCGTGTGTGTGTGTGTGTGTGTGTGTGTGTGTGTGTGTGTGTGTGTGTGTGTGTTGTGTTAGGACTGCAGGGTGTGTGTGTGTGTGTGTGTGTGTGTGTGTGTGTGTGTGTGTGTGTGTGTGTGTGTGTGCGTTATTTGATCCTCCAGCAGCTGTTCAGATATTTTTAAACGGCCTGATAGGACGACAGGATATGATGTCAGAGGGGTGGCGGGACTATAGTTGATGTGGGCGTGGCTACACCTTCTCCTCTCTGTGTGCCCTCATCAGGACGGAGCGTGATGTCAGTGGCTGGTCATCAGAGCGCCTCCGTTGCCTGCTGTTGGCGGTTCGTGTGGCGGGACCGGAGGGTGTCAGTCAGCTGACCAACATCAACAAATTGAATGGAGAAGCTTCCATCAACAACCGCAAAGGAAAACTCTTCTTCTTCTACGAGTGGCAGCTGAGCGCCAGCTGGCTGGGTCAGTGATGATGTCATTGATGATGTCACATTACATCATCATTTAAAATAATTTTTAAATTAAAATTATTAAAAATGATTAAAGCCTAGTTCACACTAAGTTTAATGTTTCAAGAAAAAAAGTTGTAATGTTTTGAGAAAAAAGTTGTAATGTTTTGAGAAAGAAGTTGCAATGTTTTGATATTAAAAAAAAGTCGAATAGATATCACCATGAAACTTTCATTTTAAATCCATAAAATGCCAATTTTTATAAACTTGTTAAGAATGTCGATATTAACACCAGCACTGATGTGTTTCATCACAGTGCAGACATATCATTTAGTTTACAGCTCAAAAAACATGTTAAAGTGTGCACTACCTGAAATAATCAGCTGTACTCTGACATCACACAGGTGTCACTCTTCTTATGTGGTGTTTCCTGTTTCCTGTCCGCAGGGACGTCCAGCGCCGGCATGAAGTACCGAGGAACTGTTGACGTTTCCAACCTGTCAGACGAGAACGACATGGACGACCTCGACGTGAGCCAACAACTTCCTGTTCCTGATCATACCAATAACGGTATTGATCACTGTATTGATAACCATATTGATGACCATATTCCCGTACAGATCTCGGTGTCTCTGTGTAAAGACCAGCCCGACACGCCGCTCCTCAGCCTCATGAAGAAGAGTGGTGTTCAGGAGGTCCGCAGAGCTCTGGGCGAGTACGTCCGCCAGCTCAAATCAGGTCTGTTACCCAGAATGCATCAGGACGACAGTGACGACATTTACATGCACACAATATTCCAGTTTTTAGGGAGGGATGGAGGGAGGGAGGGAGAGAGAGATGCTCAGTGTATCGTGATAAGTCCCCCAGCAGTCTAGGCCTATAGCAGCATAATTACGAGCTGGTCAAGACAGGCCTGAGCCAGCCTTAACTATAAGCTTTATCAAAGAGAAAAGTCTTAAGCCTACTCTTAAATGTGGAGATGGTGTCTGCCTCTCGGACCAAAACTGGAAGCTGGTTCACAGAAAAGGAGCTTGATAGCTGAAGGCTCTGGCTCCCATTCTATTTTCCAGAGCCTTCAAGCTGACTTTAGTGATAACAAGTAGCCCTGCATTCTGAGACCACAGTGCTCTAGTAGGATTATATGGTTTGATGAGCTCTTTAAGATATGATGGTGCTTGACCTGAGTTTTGTAGGTGAGGAGAAGGATTTTAAATTTTAAATTCTGGATTTTACAGTGAGCCAGTGCAGAGAAGCTAATACGGGAGAAATATGATCCCTTTTCCTGGTTTTAGTCAGAACACGCACTGCGGAATTCTGGATCAACTGGAGAGTCTTAATGGATTTATTGGAGCAGCCTGATAATAAAGAGTTACAATAGTCCAGCCTAGAGGTAA
Source organism: Heterobranchus longifilis (assembly GCA_028570985.1). Lineage (NCBI taxonomy): Eukaryota > Metazoa > Chordata > Actinopteri > Siluriformes > Clariidae > Heterobranchus > Heterobranchus longifilis. The sequence goes on along the minus strand of JAOVVB010123144.1, from coordinate 10,425 downwards.
CAAATGCATAGACTAATTTTTCTGCGTCTTTTTGAGACAGGATGTGCCTGATTTTAGCAATGTTACGCAAGTGAAAAAAGGCCGTCCTTTTAGTTTGTTTAATATAGGAGTTAAAGGAAAAATCCTGATCAAAGATAACGCAGAGGTTTCTTACGGTGGTGCTGGAGGTCAGAGCAATGCCATCAAGACTTTAGACAATGAGTTTCGGAGGTGTTTGGCCCCAAGTACAATAATTTCAGTTTTGTCTGAGTTTAACAGGAAATTGCTGGTCATCCAGGTTTTTATGTCCTCAGTACATGCTTGAAGCTTAGCTAAGTGATTGGTTTCTCCTGGCTTGATTGATAAATATAATTGGGTATCATTTGCATAAAAATGAAAGTTTATGGAGTGTCTCCTAATGATATTACCTAGCGGAAGCATATAAAGGTTGAAAAGAATTGGTCCAAGCACAGAACCTTGTGGAACGCCATGACTAACTTTAGTGTGCATGTAGGGTTTATCATTAACATATACAAACTCGATCGATTGGATAGATAGGACTTAAACCAGCTTAGAGCAGTTCTTTTAATGCCAGTTAAATTTTCCAGTCTGTATTAGGATCTCATGGTCGATGGTGTCAAACGCAGCACTAAGATCTAACAACACCAGTACAGAGACCAGTCCGTTGTCTGAAGCAATAAGACGGTGATGTTGGAACTTTGAATATCATTGACTTGAAAATCATTGAGGCTGTTCTAGTCCTGCTCTATATGAAAAGTGTCCTGAGATAACTTGTTATGACACTATAAATATAACTGAATTTAATTTAATTGAAATGTCCTGAACACTTTGTGCTATTGCAACCACATTTGGTGGTCATGTGTACATATGCTGTCTGAGTGACCATGAGAAATAAGGAGCGTTGTAGCAGCATTATCTAACTATAAAGGAAGGAATCTCTGTCTATGTATGTATGTATACGTAGCTGATGTATGTATGACTGTCCACCGCATGTCTCAAGAAACGTTCATCCCATTGACTTCACACTTGGCCGGTGTATTGCTGAGGACCCAAGGTTCAACTGTGCATTGAGTGTGAAGTCGATTGGATGAGTGCAAGCAGCACTTCCGGGGGCCAAGCAACCAGCCCCTCGAAACGGGCACGCACTCCGCACTCCGAATGGGCACGCCCCCTAACAAGCTCCTGCAAGCAGCAATACTGGGAGCCAAGCAATCACTAGTACATAACAATGTGTAAAATACATGATTCCTGATATAACTGTATGTGCACCTCTATAATTTACACATAGATGGATACATTCTTATAATCATACTTCACTATGTTGTGACAAGGCCAGGGACAAATTCAGTAGATGCCACTTGAGCTGTGAGGTATTTTAATTTCTCATGTGCATGTGGTTCATACTTTATTGTATGTATATATTTTTTTTCATTTTTATAAATACTCAAAGTTGTTGATGTTTTTTCTTCAATACACCTTGATTATGATAAATATTATTTTCTCCTCCGCCCGCAGTACAGCGCACCCTTCACTAAACGCTCAAAACAACATACATGAGTATCATGGGGGTTTTTTTCTGTAAGACTCACATAATAGAGTGTAAAGTGTATACTTTGGTCATAGTTTAGTTTCTAAAATCCTAGCGCGCCACGGATCACGTCTCCTGCCGGGCAGCTGACAGCGCTGTCAGCCGAAGAGTCAATCACAGTGGACGGCTGTAGGGAGGTTATACCAGTGTGTGGTTCAAATGTAGTTTAGCCGACTTTAGGGGGTAGCCCTTGTTAATACAAAACAGTTTGAATGCAATGTTCTGCATTCAGTTAACTATCGAATGACACATTTAATAAAAGTGTTTATGAAACAATCATGTCCATTAAATGCACCAAAAACAATCTAATTTCATTCGTCTGTGTTCATGCTGTGAACATATTTATTTTTGCAATGTATTTAATAGATTTGTAAAGTGTTCGCTGTTGACTCGGTGCGTGAAAATAAAGCATTTAAAGAGGTTTAGAGCATAGTGTTGTTAATAATTCAAAACCAAAGAAATATTCTGTAAATGAGTTTGAGCCCATTTGCCTCATTTTTGCCAAAATTAAGCCATACAGCACTGCAGATGATTAAAGGTTATGACAGAACCATCATCACAATTGTGATTACTTTTCAATTTGTATTATAACACTAATAGTCTAATAGCTAGAAAGATATCTCTAGAGTGTGTTTTCCTCTGCTGGTAGGAAATGAAAGCAGTCACACTTTACAGTAATGGTAACATAAAATGAGTACAAACTCTCAATTACAGATTATATGTTGTGCACATCTGCTGTAAATTAGATTGTGTGGCAATAGATCTTCCATCAGATAGTTGCAGTTCTCTGACAGCATTTAACAAAGACTTACACACTTAAAATAAGTAACTATCAAGGTGACAGAAGGTTGGCTTCTTAACATCCACAACAGAAAATGAGAACACATCTGTGCATAAATAGGAAAATATCGCAAATTAAAAGTATGAATTTTCACTGTATGACAGATTGTATTCTGAAAAAACAGCAATACAGCAACCTGGGTGTAAGAAAGGTGCCTGAAATACAAATTATTTGTACGTCTGTGGCGATGTGTTGGCGACGCTCTAGCAGTCTCACTCACTGCTGTACTCACACTGCAGTTAAATCAGCCTTGAATCTTATGGTGTTGAAAGGGTTTGTTTTAATAGCTTTTTGGGTTCATCTGTTGAGAGTTTGCATTGACCCTGTGGGTGTGTATTGGAGAGCAGCACTCCCTGCAGCTGAGTGCTGCTGTACAGTGAAACAAAAACAATCATGATGGTGAAAACTGAAATTAAGGCAGAGGTTGAAAAGAACAAGAATTATTCTTTAAAAAGAGAAAAGAAAGTGTTCTTCTGTTCGTGTGTATTCTACTTGATTTATTATTTCTCAGGGTTGTTACACATTCCTACACTACTTCAGTGTTTGCCCAAACCTTTATACTATGGCACTTTCGCCTGCAAGCATTTCCTTTACAGTATTCAGCATTACTATTTAATAGTATATTATTCCGGTGCATTACAGCACTCCCATCTCTGACTATAATATGTGCATGCTGCATATGTTGAATGCACATTTAATGCTTTTTCTACATGACGGTTGATACCGTATGTACAGCAATGTCTACCCTTCTGCTTAACATAGAATCTGGGGTCCTGTTGAATCAGTCAGAGGTGGCAACAGCTAATTATAAGTATTTCATTACTTAGACTAATTGCTTTTTCATGTACATTTATTTTGAACACATAATGCACATTAATAATCCCACTTTACTAAGACATCACACATTATCTGTATGGAGAGCTACTACGATGATACCGCTGTCAATAATCTGCTACTGTGCACCATGGAAATATATTTCTAAAGAAAGCATATTTTCACAACATATATTGATGTAGCATCCTACAACTGATGTGCCAAGCCGCTATTACTGTCATGCTGAGACTGTCGTGCCCCAAAACGAGTGACAAAACCCTCGAGTGGATGTAGTAATTACGGCAGTGACAGTGGGAGGATGGATCAACAAAAGATTGGACTCTTCACACAGGGGACCACTGTTTGTTTCCCATTTTCAATGTTTCAGTTGTTTGTTTGTTTTTAAGCATGACCACAATCACCTCCAACATTAACTATGTGTTTATTAATGTTACTATGTGCACCTGACATATAGCTGAATGCACAAATTAGCAACAATGAGTGAACCTTTAAATATATAGTAGATCTATACTGCCAGGCCAGAATACAAGAAAATTGTGAAATAAATTTTAGCAGTTCTGTAAAAATATATATCAAGCAACAAACAATCCCTGAGAAAATACACTGAAATGTGTAACTACATCAATTTTGTCATGTCAACATTTAATTTTATTTATTAGCTCAATCAAAACAGGCTATTCTTCCTATTACATAGCACATTTACACAATGTCACATTCCAACACACCAGCAATTCACAACATACAAACCACAAATGTGTCACCACTGGTGTGAATAAAGCAACAATTGTGCAACTTTCAACATTGCATTTAAAGCCTGGTATAGACTGGGCGTTTTTCAGCTGTCCCAAAACAAAGTTTGGTCTTGCGACCAAAGATAGCCTGGGACAAATATGTGACGGTGTCAGAAATTTAGCATGATCGTCTCACAGTGTAACTGCTTCTACGACCTGCGCCAACTAATCAACCAATAGAAATGCAGCATGAAATGACGCTATATGTATGCTGACGTTATATATGCTAACAGTCACGTTACTTACCTCAAGCTCTCTTTGCAAAATTGGCATCCCAAGTTGGCCTCTTTTCCCAAGCCATGAGCGCGTCCACATTTTTATATTCCTCTTCTTTTTTTTTTTTTTTTTTTTGCTTTTTCCATGCACATAAATGGCACTATTGCAAGGGCTCGCTTCTTGCTTAGCGTCACGTTTATCACTGCTGCTGCCGTGTGTGGCAACCTGACGCACGCTGACCACGTTTAATGCTGATGCTGATGACGCTGATGACACTTCGTATTGGCTTACCTCGTAGCCTGCGATTCACTAGTTGTCTCATCGCACAGTGTACATGCATCGGATTGATGGTCATACCCAGGATTATAAGATCTGTGTCACACGCACAGTGTGGCTTGCACTAAACTTATAACATTGCAAAAATCTCACAGTCTGTAGGAAGCTTAAGTCTCTGCAAGTGTGAACATTTGGTCTTTATTGGGTGATGAGTTTAGTTTTGGAGAAAATTGTTGTTTTCACTAATTAATTTGAGACTGTGTCAATCTTAGAATAGAAGTTATTTATATGCTTGCTATGACTCATTAATTCTTACTTTAGGACTATTTCTTCCTGACCACCAGAGTCGGTACGTAACACTGGGGATTATCCGTCTTCTGTCCTCACTCAGGTCAAGAGTTTACAGCGCTCTTGTGTGACCAAAGATGACGACATGCAATAAAACCCTCCAGGGGTTGTAAGCTCCCTTCATGCTGAACTTTCTTTGTAAAACCACTGTTGCTTTGATCATGATCTGATGACATCTCATAGAGTTGGTTGAATTTGTGTATGTGGCCTTTGTTTGCTGCTGCAGTAAAGGGCCTCAACGACATGCTTCTTGTAGTCAATCTTCAAAACACTTGAATCAAAATATGAGATACATTTCTTAAGGTTGTGTGAGAATATAATGAGTGGTGACTGATATTTAATTTGTGCCTCAGCATAATTAACAACCACTCAGCTACTCTGTGCAATTTTAAAAAATCAGATTAAGAGTGACACATTGTGGAGGTGCAGTTGTATTTCTCGCTAACCAGATAAATTGGTTTATGCTTGCAATGGGCTGTAAGAGGCCATAGTGCTTTCTGATTACATTAGAGACTGACAAAGTGACAGACTGTTGCTGGCCAGGGATGATTTCCTATATTACACGTGTTTGTTGCCTCAGAACTGTTGTACATCCCCATAAGGCAAAACCTGCTCTCGCACAAAGGCGGCCACCTTTCATCTAGACCCAGACCCTCTGCGGCTGTGCCTTTGGCCTGTAAATAGCTGGACCTACTCCTGAGAGTTTGATAATCATATTGCAGTTTCTACACTCTCTGCTGGATGGCAATAGATCAGCCTCTACCTCGAAGGTACATGTGGCCACCATCATGGCCCACATGGTAGAGTGTGAAACCAAACTGTAAGGTCTCACACACTTCTTATCTGTTTTCTAAAGGGGACTTGGTGTTAGAAGCCTTATGAGTTCCTCTGTGGGATTTGTACTCAAGCCAAGTTTTGAGTGCTAGAAGCGCTTTGTCTGCTGCCGTTTGAACCCTAGGGGAAGCCTTAGTCAAAGGGGCCGTCTGCCAAGACGGCCTTTCTTCTCGCTAAAGCCTCAGCAAAGAATGTGGGTAAGCTCCACACCTTGTTCATGAGCCAAGTGTGCATGTGCAGGAACTCCTCATTCCTCCCCCAAAGACTGTCTGCCTTCCATGCCAATCAGGCCAGTGAGTTGGCAGTATGTGACCTCGCTCACCAACAATGTCAGGAGGATGAGATATTGAAACAGCTTCACCCAGTGTGGCCTGGCTCCACATGGAGGAAAAGACCGGGTTTTGCCAGTCTGAGAGTCTGTTTGTTTGGTTCACTCATGGATCATGTCCTATCCAAAAAGAGGCTCTGCAGATTGTCTGTACAGATGAGGCATAGACTGCTGAGGCGTACAGTACAGTTCTGAAACAGTACCCTTGCATTGTTTAGGGTCAGTTTGTGTCCATGGCTCCATGTCCTGGGCTGTGCTGATGGCTGTGCTGCTCCCACCAGGGGACCTGCAGGTTACCTGGAGGCAGCTCTGCCAGCAATGACCAAAGGAAACTTGTGGAGGAGTATGAAAACATCCAAGATGACAAAGGCTTTAAATGTCAAAGATTGGCTCTACCAACACTGGAAACATTTGCTCCACATGCAGTAAAACAGCTTTTACCGATTCATGATGACACTCAATCGCTGTAGAACGTTTACTTTGATCTCTCGCCACTGCAGAGCGGAGCTGCATCATGTTCAGGTGGCAGCCGGAGTTTACAGATTGCCTCATAAACGTCAACGGGTTCCCATTCGCATTGGGTTTAAAACCAAAATATTGCCAAGTAGAAGCTTTTGTTTTTCACTTTGACACCAAATCTTCCACTGTTGTCTTGTCAGTAAAGTCCTGCTACTCTGTGCTGCGACTCTGCTGCTTCTGTACAGACCAGACACTTTCAGTTTTGGCCAAAAAGTATTGAAAACACCCTTAGTATTTTACAAATTAGAGGGGTTTTTTTTAATGATGGTGGGCGCTAATGCGCAAAAATGAACTAAATGGGTTTTATTTCTAGAAAAACGAAACAACGGTGGGGACTGTGTTACTTTGCATGGCAGCTGGATTCTCGCAATATCACACAATCGCACAAATCCATCTTGCCAGGCTCCAAGTAAAGCGTTTGGATCCGGTCAAGATCTGACCAGACCAATCAGCATTCTGCGAGGAGCTACTGGCAGATACGGGCATGGTTTAAGTGTGTGAGCTGCGCGACTGTTCATTCAAAACAACAATGGTGGCTATGCGTAGATGCTGCGATACCGCAACAGCGTTGTTATATCAGAACTGGAGAATATTTCTTCACTGAAAGAACAGAAAAGAACGACACTGAAGGCTTTTCTGCACTCCAATCACCTGCCAGGTATTTTTTTCAAAGTGCCTGCCCTTTTCCAAACAGTTTCTAATGACGGCTTCTCAGATGGTACTGTGAAACAAACCATCTGACGGCGTCAGGTTAGGGGCGACGGGCAAGTAATCTAATCGGTGTATGCCCGACCACCGCATAACACCGGAAACACAGATTTCCGTGGCAAGCTTACTCCATAGCCATTAATCACATATCAAAAACTAAAAGTTATGATTAATGGACAATAAAAAAGCAAGCTGCTCAGTAATGTATGTCTATGCAGTTCACTGTGCACTGTTGACAGGTTCTTCAGGCAGTGGCAGCATCTGATGTGCCAACATCAAACTATTTTCAGTCCTTGGGTTGTGTGGTTTCTGTCTAACCTTGCTGGTGATAATCACTGCATGTGGTGTCAGGTAGGATGACATAGCATCATCTGTAAATCAAATTCTAAGGGTTTATAAACTGCTCTTTGTCACTTTGGATTATTTTATGAAACAGTGAGGTATTGCAAAGCACTGTAAAAGGTGTGTGGTGTATATCATGTAGCGAATATGTTTAAGATCTTGGCTTGAGGCCAGTCACATAACTGGAGGAAAGGTTGGGTCAGAGGGAATACAAGATCAGGTATCTCTCATAACCAATCAAATGACCAGATCCAGATATAATGATTGGTTCATTTTTTGAGGCATTCTCCTTCACCAGAAGTGTAAGGTGCAACTGGTGATTCTTAGTAGTTGTAAATAAACAAGTTGTTATTATTAGCAAGGCATATTGTTTGTGTTGTATTATTTTTTTAAGGTGGGTTCACAACTAAAACAATACCAGATCATGTCCATGGTTTACAATAATTACTTTTGAATAAATGCGAAACTAAATTATTTAAACATTGATACATGATAAAAAAGCTCATCCTCCAGAGTCCCAATTAAGCAATGTTAGTGATGGTTATTTCTCGAATAAGAGTGTCTACCAGTGTTTTGTTTGTCAGTATAGCAATTATTGTGGTTCACGCTGACTAAAAAATAATCTCCACTTCCACATACTGCTGTTGGCACATGCCTCCTGCATATACAGGATGTATTTCTCTGGTGTGTCATAATGGACAGGAAACACATACCCAACTTAGAAAAACAAGTTACCAAAAGCTTTCACATAGGCTGGATTGCAACGGTGTTATATCAATCAGCAACACAGAGTAGCCCACAGGAAATGCATTCATATGAAATTGTTAAAGATTTTCACAGTGAAGAGTACTTTTGCACCCAGCTTGGGCGTCTCTGTGCCGACCAGGAAGAACCGACAGAGAAGCAAGCAGAGAGCAGACATTAGGAGGCTGGTTTACAGGTTTCACTGTGAAAACGGACACTTCCTCCTTTGCCAGCATTTAAGCAAGCAAACAGATAATAAAAAAAGAATATGAGGTTGTATAACAATGACTACGTTTACATGCACACAATATTCCGGTTTTTGCCCTCAGTCCGAAAAAAGACAATATTCCCACTAAGCTGTTTACATGGCAAATGAAAATGAATATTCCACTAATATTCCTGTTTACATGCAGCCGTTTTTCACCAGTGGCGGAGTTGTTGGACCGTGCAAACACTGCCTTCCTCTTTCATTCCTTCAACCACTGTCTTGAAAAGGTGTTGAAGGTGTTGTGATATTTGCACATATACAAAAACCTGTTGATATCTAAGTCTTTATTAATGTTTCATGTGAAGGTGGCTCGTGGCTCCGGCCGCGACAGCACCCTCGGGGGAGGGACGGACTCTGCTCCCGACCGGGGCGAACTGTCCTCAGTGCTGTAATGTAATCCTGATACAACTGGAAAATAATGGACTTATTTTTGATAATTTCCTGGAGAGGAACTGATATGTGACTGTAATTTCTCTTGGAAAGGTTCCTGGAAAGGACTATGTAATCTGTTAATTAAAAACACAGTGTTTAAACAGTACGCCTTCAATTAATAATTACAAATACTGTAATTTCATCTTAATATAGTGAGTCTTTTAGTCAGCAGATCAGCTGAGCATGCAGAAATGTCAAATTTGTCTTTCAGTGCAATTTTATATTACTGGCGAGCATACAATTCAACAAATGTTTCAATAATCCATTATTTGCTTAGGTTTAAATGGATCATCAGTTTTTCTGGTCCTGAACATTTTATTAGTTGTTTCAAGTATGGAGTGTCAGTATTGACAATAACTGTTATATTTTTTAAAAAAGGGGGGAAAAAGTAATATTGATGTTGTGTTAATAATAGACATATGATAATATTGTGTAGATAAGCCAGCACATCTTAAATCATTTCATTGTATTGATAGCATATATTAGGCATGGTGGATTTCATCTGGTTGCCTTTTCACTATCCATTAGTGTAATTATTGTTTTTGTACACTTTTGTACAGTTATGGTTATACAGACTGTCTCTCCACCTCCCTACACTCGTATTTTGAGTGTAATTCATTTGCCAAAACAAAGTCAAAACGCAAACAAAGTTAAAGATGAATTTGACTGATTGCATTTATTTATTATTATTTTCTGTACATATCATGATAATATTGTTATCGTGAATTCTTTTGGCCACCATAATCATGTAGTGAAAATCTCATATCATGACAGCCCTAGTTTCAATGAAATTCTTCTGGAAATCAGCAACTGTTTATTCTACACAGCTGTGCAACTTTCTTATAAACTCAAATAAGAGGTGTGGTGCCTCCCATGCGTACTAGAACATTGTCAAAAATTAAGCTATAACGGGCCCCTTAAAATAAAACCTTTCCCAACTTTCTCACCAAGTTTCCTCTGAAACCACTGAGCCATCATCACTCTAAAAGTATATGGCTGTGGCAACTTTCTCCACCTGGCCACCGTCAGCCTGGTATATTCGCCATCTGTGTGATGCAGAGAATCACTGCCACAAGTCTATTTTTTGTGCATTTGTGAAGTGTTTCTGCAGAGACAGCTGTTTACATCACACAAATATCCCGCTGTGTACCGCTGTATATGTGTTTTGAACTTATTAACCGGATCTTTAGTGGATTGATTATCAGTCTGAGTGAGTCCGTCCTGTGTGCTACGGCGGGGAAATAAATTCAATGAATGATAGAAACACTGCCTGTTGGTTTCTTCTCATGGAGTCGACATGAAAACTATTTTGGTTCAGTAAATTTCTGGTGTCAATCAGCTGCTGAAGACAGGTTA
>JAOVVB010123136.1:0-12460 GCA_028570985.1 Heterobranchus longifilis | reverse complement strand
TTTTATCTCCATGTGGAGCGGCTCTCCCTCCATGGAGGCGGCCATCTTGCAGCTACAGGAGCCCAGAACGGACAAACAGGGCTTGTGCATTTTTACATTTAGTGGGGCGCCGGCCAGAAATGCACCGGTAGGAAAACATAGAAGAAGAGAGTCACTGGAGAGTCACTGTGAATAAGGGCTGGTCTCATTTTGATTTGTACATTAGCAGGAATGTAACACAACATGGAAGTGAAAGCAATGCCTTCAATAAAAAATATTTTGTTCCTAAAATCAATGAATAATCGTGATCTCAAAATTCATCGAAATAATCGTGATTATCATTTTAGCCATAATCGTGCAGCCCTACTACGGACTGTTCTTACATAACATGACCATGAGGATATTAAGGACCGGGGAAGTAGGTTAACAGTCCTGGTCTCCCATGACTTTGTAAGAATGAAAGCTAATTCACTGAAGAGGCTTTGACAGAACAAAAAACTCACAAGCTCCGTACAATCCTCGTCAGAGCTACAGAGGCTCCATAAGCTACAATGGCACTTCTTAGGTTACTCAGTGGAAGTAGAGAGGGGGGAGGTCGGCTTTTATGTGAAATAATAATGTACAGTATAGCAAACTATCTCAGAAGAACAGTTATTAAATGATAAATATAAAGAGACTGAACTACTAGCACATATGTGTCAGTGATTATTACAAGGCAGATAATAGGCTAGCTAATGTGGGGGAAAAAATGCTTTTTTGGGGTATTAATTTATTTAAGTCTTAAAAGCCTGTTTAATGTTTATTGTATGAGTTTGACTATATATCAGCCGGTAGTATCTCATTGCAGATATATTGGTATTGGCATATATCAGCTGGTAAATGACAAAATAATAGAAGTACAGAAATGTTTCATGTCACCATTCTTTAAAAAAAGAAAAGGACATTTAAGGCAGCCTCATCAAAAATGTTTATGTTATGGGTTGTGTAAAGAAATATATCATCAGATTTTTTAAACTCTCACAGTATCAATCTCAAAAATCCTCTATCCTATACCAGGTTATAATATATTAAGTTAATAGGCACTAATTTCTTTCAGGATTTCCTCTGACACTCTGCATGTTTCTCCTTTCAGCACTTTTATTTCAAGTAATACTTCAAGTAATACTCAGTTTTCTTTCAGTATCAGTATTTCAACTGTCACTTCACACTATTTCTACTAGGGCTGGGCAATAATTCAATACCATCATTTATCGTCTTTCAATAGAATAGTATCGTGACGAAATCCTATATCGAGATATCTTGATACACATTTACGTTGTCTAAACTGATAATAACAAATGCATACTAACTCAAATTTCTCATAAAATCTGATGTAAAGTATTTTGAGGGAATACCCCAGTGTAGTTAAATCAAACTATTGTCTTAATGTGATTACACTGTATTTGTGTTGTGTTGTCTATATTGCTGGAATTTATTTTTTTCTCTATAATTTCACTTGAAACAGTTATGTTAATTTTGCACTAAAGTTCTTAATTAAATGAGAAAATACTGAAATATTTTTCATTTGTCAAGTATTTAAAACAACAAAAATAGGCTTTACCATGTGGTTATTTCATATAGACTATTTATTATATTAACAGAAAACATGCTAGGCCTATTGTGATATAGGCTACATCGTTATCGAGATATTAAATAACGCATATTGGGACAGAGGATTTTGGCCATATCGCCCAGCCCTAATTTCAAGTATTTGAAATGCTTAAAATGCAAAGTTTCTACAATGAGTGCACATACATTTTCTTCAAATCTGTCAGCTGATACATGTTGTATCAAGACTAGCTAATAGCTAATATGAAAAAATCAAATTTTAGGTCTTTTCTTTCACTTTTAAAGGGCCATTAAATGCTAATTATATGAGTTGTACTATGAATTTAGTGTAAATAAGGCAATAAATTGAGTTTATGAGCTCAATATTACAAAATTATTGGCCCAAAGTTTCTTACAAGTCAAAGTTGGCTAATTTGGTGTACAGTAGCTACGTTAATTTTATGCTAGGTCAGTTAATTATTTCCATTAGCCAAAATAACTCAAATTAAAAACAATTCCCCTTTTTTATTTTTATGAAGGCCTAGGCAAACCCACTTTTACTCATTCTTTTAAGTAATATTATAGAGTGACACATGACTAAAAACTAACTAACTTAACTAATATTGTTAATTCATTAAAGGTTAATAGGATATAGCCTAGCTTAACGTTAATTTTAAGCTAACGTTACATTTGAAGTGCGGGACTTAACACCACAAATTAAACACGGTGTTAAAATACATTTAAGGTGTATTTTAATCGACTTTTACTCATGTTTGTGCTCCTAACTTGAATTTAACACAGTACAGTATACTGTATGTAACAGTTAGCTGGGCTTTGAAAGCTTGTTAGTCAGGACTGCGGAGCGTGTGTGTAAGTGTGTGTGTGTGTGTGTGTGTAAGTGTCCGCACGGTGACTACAGGCAGAGATGAGTCATGTGAGATAAAAAGTAATACAGAGCTAATAAAACAACAGAGCTTACACTGACTGCTGTGGATGAAGAGTGGTTGTCCTCTGCGGTGTCTGGCTGTCAGGATGCTGTTATCCTCCCCGGCTGCTGCATTCAGTATCAAACAGTGTCTGCTCCAGTCTGCCGCATCTACAGCATCTACAGCCCCGCTGCACACCGGCCGGAGCACCGCACAGCCCCGCAGGGAGAGCAGGGAGGGCGGGTCAGGACAGGAGGGGCTGCTGGAGGGGCCGGGACACTCTACTACTGCACAGACCTGCTGTCAGAGCCGGGTCACATGGGGTAGAAATGACTCCTCTGCTTCGTAGAAATGTGGATTTCTGCTTTGATAATCTTCATCATGGGTGACAGGTGTTGGCTTATGTTTATGTAACCCTTATTTCTAGGCTATAACCTAAGAACTGTAGCCTGTATTTCCCACCCATTTCTATTCCACAATCTGCAAAGTTAATGAAGGTATGTGAAGGTGGGCTACTCTTTTTGGCTGGACCGCAGCAAAGCTGGGGGGGGACCAGCCCTATAAATGGAAAAGTGTCGCTGACTGACTGGCTGAGTGATGAAGTTACACCATTGGCTGAAGTCAGTAATGACCAGCGTGTGTTGGAAACACTGTTGACTGGCATAGCAGTGCCCCCTTGTGGTGAAATGCACAACTGCACCGTTGAGCACATGGAGCTGTGCAGTCAGTAATTAAGAGGCATAATGAGGGACACGGAGTGCAAAGTGGACTTTACTGCATCCAAGTTGTGTCTCATTAGAGTACTTTTGCATTACAAAAATGAAAACAGAGGACGCACAGCCTACTGTATGTCTACTTTTGCATGTATTTACTCTACCGTCATTATAGCCTCGTCTACAGCCCATAATAATCTGTAACTCTGCAGGCTAATAACAGGACGGCAGAGGCTGTATCCTCTTTTCAGCTTGATTATGTTTGATGAAGTAAACATAAGATTCAGAGGTTACCAGGACTCATGCATAAACACTAACCAGTTCATACAACACGCCATTTTTTTGCAATTCAACTGCAATGAAAAAGTTGAGTTATTTGAAGTGGATGAATGTAAATAGAAACTTTAGCTACCTGACGACGGCAGGTGCAGCCGTTAGCTGCTAACGATCTGTGCAGAGAGACATTTTAGCTGCAGCTGCCTCTATGAAAACAGTATATCTTACAGTACATCATATTTCAACATGCAGAGTTAACTCGGTCAATGATTAGTTACTTACTTTCACAACATACAGGCTGTCCTCTGTCATCTCGCTAGCTGGACTGACACAACTTGAGCTTCTACTAACGTAGCTCTATTAGCTACACAGCTAACATTAGCTACAAAGCTAACGTTAGCCACACAGCTAACGTTAGCCTCCAAGGAAGGAAACAGAAACAAGGCGAATGGTCTGGGGATTTTTGTGGCAACAAATGGAAGAGGGAAACACGGTAAAGTTTTAAAAGTAACGGATTGCTTATTTGAAAACATAACTAAATAACAGATTACTTGAATTGCAAAACTAACGTGTTACGTTACTCGTTAATCTCAGGCAGCTGTTTCCAGTGAAGAGGCTCTGATAACGCTACCTGGCCAGCACCAAACAGTCAGAGTTAGCAGCTAGCTGGAGAACGTAGTGGAGCATTTAGCAGCTAAAGAGTCATTTCCCTCAGGAGTTGGTGGAGACCAAAACAGAGGTAAAAGAGAGTAAATATTGGACTTACATTTGACAGGTCACCAGAAACACATACTTCAAATGAATAATAATGTTGCTCTGCATACAATCTGTTCTCTCACAACTCTGTCGTTAGCATGACAACTACTGATATCACTAATCAACCCAATCACCAATAAAACATTGGCATTGCACCGTGACATTTCTGCAAACCACAGATAGGCCTAAGTTGAATCTCAATCTTAGTTAAGTTATGTTTCAATGTTGATCGCATTTTAACGGTGCATTAAATGGAAAAAAGTAACTTGGGCCTTGACTTTCCTTAACCAAGGACTTGACTTGACATAACCTGTGACTTGACTTGCCCAAGAATAAATAACTTGGGACTTAAGACTTGGACCAAATGACTTGAGCCACGTCTGGTATTTCGTAAAATTAATTCACCCCTTAATTTCCAAATTACAGTTCCTCATCTTTCCAGTCTGTGAGCGTTTACAGTACCTCAGTCTATACTATTGTACATATTCATGATCAAAGTGAAGTTCACTGAAACCACTGATTACTTCATGATGATCGCTGGCTGTTTGCCCACCCTTTCATTTACCTCAGCTGACTTTGTACTCACTGTTCCATTCCTTCTTCTTATATAGATGTGATTTCCTCAGCTAATTTACCTTTAGCTTGGAGCCATTTTATCCCACTTTCCCCAGCAGTTCCTGGGCTCATTCTGCTAACAGGTATAACAACAGTGAGGGAAACGAGGCAAGCCAGGCACACTTGCCCATAATCCGGCTCAGTGAAGCAGTGGATTTGGGTTCAGCTGTCAGCCCGCACAGAAGCAGGACACTTGGCAAAATTATGCCACCACACTCGCGGCCTACAGACCCAGAATTATAACGAGTGCCCCAGCAGACCGGAGAGAGGGAGAGCCTCGTGCAGCCGGGGGACGTTGATGATGAGCAGATGAGGTGGGATCAATGTCGGAGTTTGACGAAGAGAAGGGGAGGGAGTGAATGGATGAGCGCCATTCCGGTCCCTCGGCACTTTGATTCATCCTCATTTTTATTAGGGTGTTATTTACACACATGCTGCCACTGGGGCAGGCTAAGAAACTCTCTCTCTCATCTCTTTCTGCACACACACATACAAGCAACACTTCAAGCAAACACACATATGCGCTAACTTCCCCAAACGCTTCCTCTTGACAATAATCGAAGAGTCTATATGAGCTGCAGACTACAAGTCTATTTTTGAGTGTCTAAAAATATCCTTTTTGTCCTGGTTCACTTGATTCATCAGAGGTCCCCGATGAAGCCGACTTCTCACAAAGGAAGTTAAGTCAGACACAGAGATCATAATACTTACATAGGTTTTTTGCATATTACGTCATACATCAATGTATTCTCACAACAGTTTGTAGAACTTATGAAAATATGACCGCCGTTCTATTTAATGGTGTGAAGCGATCGGCATTTTAAACACACAATGGTTGCTGTTTCAAGCACGTGGTTAACGTTGTGAAATGGGACTACTTAGACTACTAGGTTTAGGCAACAAAAATACTTGGTAGGATTAGGAAAAAACAACTGAGTTTGGATTAAAATCCCTACTTCCATGTCATAAAAAACTACTGGACGCTGGTTAGCCTACGTGGTGGCGTAGAACGTGATGTAGGATGTTACATATCTACAAATGGAAGTTTATTTACACGTTGACAACAACGTTGACTTTTAGTTTCAAATGGGACACGAACACCGGTCCCCTGAGTGAATGTCCTTTGTTTGTTTGACCAATCCACCACCCCTCCCTCCGCCCTAAACAGTCATCTTGGACTTTGATATTATGTCGCCTCATTGCCTTGTTTACTTGTTTACTGTGTGCTTTCCATCCAACTGGAGGCAATGACTCTGCACATATGCCTATGATTTGCATTGTTTGCGGCTGTTCCAATCGATCAAATCTGGAAAAACGAGGGCTACTTTTGAGTCCTGAAAATGGTAGTGCATAAAGGGGAGAAGTAAGAATAAAACTCACAGAAATGGCGGCAGACATGGATCAAAAACCTCCGTCTTCAATCTGGAGGAGCAGTGTCAAGTAAGTTAACGTCAAAAGTTAACGTTAAACATGTCTTGAGTTGGTACTGCAATGCAATTACAATGAACTTCTCTGTTTTTTAGCCATGACCCAGGTTTTTAACGGCATTTCACCAGATGTCTGGGAATGGTTGACTTAACATTAGTAGGTAGAAAATAGTAGCTAAAGTTAGCTAGCTAGCTAGAAGCTTGACGCCAGCACTGCATCCATGTAGCTACATTGGGGAATTGAAATAGTAATATAAAAATGATTAATTTTCAAGCACATTTACTCACCCATCTTAAAACAACGGGAGTCGTTCAGTACTACTTTGGTTCCGAGGTCGTGGACCCAACAGCACACAACTATTTCAAGTCCTAGACTCTTGTACACTTTCATCTGGCTCACCATGAAGTGGTAGGTCTGGAAATCGAGGTCATTTGTAATGACGATCACCTAGCAAGGCATCACTTTTTGCAAATGCGTATTAGTCTGGAACCTCTCAGTTCATTTTCTATTTCCAACAGCGCTGACCAAAATGACTGTGGACGCAATTGGATTGATCTACAACCGATCAGAGCAACGAAACGTGACCTACAACCAATCAGAGCAACGAAGCGTGCAGGTTGGAGCGCAGAATTCGGTGCTTGAACCTTGAAGCAGGAGAAAAATGGAGACCTGGGCACAGGCACTTTCAAATTACAGCTCAACAGAACACTAAAATGTGTTTCTGAAAACATTTTAGGCGAGAAATAGGCAATACAGTAACATAATCTTGATTCATATTTGATCAGCATTACCTAGTTTCACAGTTTTTTCTGAGTTTCCTGAACATTGTGTGAATATACGTACGGCATCAGCAGCAGCCATCTTGCTTGTTGATGCCCCACGGTCTCTCCTCTGTCAATCATCATCTTAAACCCGCCCCATAAACAGTTGTGATTGGATCTACTAGTTTTCTCGATTGGAAAAATGTTTGAATGGCAGAGAGACCAGACCGATATGCAATAGTGAATGAAACATGAACTTAGCAGACAGGGCTGCCTCCCAGGCTCCAACGATCGCCTCCACAGCGAGCAAATAGGTCAAGTTTTGAAGAAAAATAGTCTATTTTCTTCATTTTGTATGGATCACATCCAATATGAGTTTCAATTTTCTGACGATACCTGCTGCACGCAGGTTCACCCAACCCCATTATGTAGTCACTTTCCTCTATTTCCTATTCGTGCAGTATGGATTGATCACTTCCTGCCCTCCGTCTGAACAGTCACGTGACTGTAAACAAGCTATTGTATACAGTGGAAAGTGTGCTGATTTCATATTAGCCGGTGAAATATACTCCACCTCCCTCGGGGATGGGTGTAATAGAATTACAGAGGAAGCCTCCAGGTAGCTCTCGGGTTTAGCCAAACTGAAGATGGATCGAGGTGGCTCGCCTGAAAGGTGCAACCACTTAGATAAGAGGAGAAGGGAGGACGACGAGGGGATGTTTTCTCTCCTGTCTGCGCAGCACCTGAGCCTGACCCCACCCCATGCATCCACCCCCCTCCATCTTCCACTCAGACAGACTAATGGGGAACTGGGAGCATCATTTATATTCCACGCCCCCCCACCGGCACCCAACCTCAGCTGTCTCAGTCTACCCCCCAGAGGGGTTACATAGATCTGTGTGTGTGTGTGTGTGTGTGTGTGTGTGTGTGTGTGTGTTTGTGTGTGTTCTTGTTCTTCTGTTCTTATGAGAAACAAGTTTAGGGTAAAAAACCTTCAATATGTAGCATATTTTAATGTCAACACATCATTATAATACTAATTTGATATAATTAGCATAATTACCATAAATAGTGTAGATCAGGGCGAGGAGACCACAGGTTTACCTGCTAATTATTTTTGTGCCTTAATCCTGCAATGGGACATTTTGCGCACAGAAAACAACTTTTGTGCATGCACATAAATTATATTTTCTATAGATTTTTTTAAAATCATGCAAATGATAACTAATTTGAGCAAACAAGACTATTTTGTGCTCAATAAGTTTATGTGTTTGCTGTGGAAACTAGGGAAGCACTGGGAGGTAGGCGCACCCAGTGTTGGGGAAACCGTACAGTAACAGTAATATCTTACTTTTAGTAAGGTTATAGTAAAGTAATATAATGCATTCGGAATAGGATTTCAGAAATATTATATTTACTATGTCAAGTACAGTGTTGTGCTAGTTACTGAAAAATAGTAATTATTTACAGTTACTATTTACCTCATTAAAAAAGTAACTCAGTTACTTTACTAGTTACTTCCACCAAAAAGTAATGCGTTACTGTGATAAGTAACGTTTTACTTACTTTTTAAATGTCTTTCTTCTTCACGAGCTTATCTGAACACAACATGAATTAACGAGGGGCACCTGAACACAGGGCATGGATGTAAAATAAGCTTCAGGGACGCAGGAGGATTTTACAGTTCTGTTGTTTCTCCATCAACTCTGACTCCAGCAGTGGCCATGGTGTTTGGAAAAGTACAGCTGCAAACTAACTGTCACACCGGTAGGCTAACTGTTAGCTGTGTCTTTATGCTGCAGACTGTTGTAATTATTTTGAGTGTAATCCAGCCACTTTATATCATTTAGCTTTAATGTTACCTGCTGCCAAGTACCCAGCCGTAGTTTGCAGTCTGCTCTACTTTTATCATCATCTTTTATCTTAAAATATCTCCACACTGCCGACAATAATGAACAGCAATAAACTGCAATAAACTTGAGCTTCTGTGCTTTGATTACCAGCTATGAAACAACATGACCCTCTTCCATTTTATAATGCTTAGTCTGGGTTGCTATGTAAGCAGTGTCGACATAAAGCCTTATACTTCTGCCGGGAGGAGACCCCGACCGGAGGAAGTCCCTCCTCCCCTCAGTGTGGTTCTCAAAGTCTCTGCACTGCAGTCGGGACGTAGCGCCGTGCAAGGCAATCGTGATTGGTTTATAGAAATATAAACAGGCCAGGGAGTTGTTTCCACTATACCAGAGTATACAGACACAGCGCTGTGGAGATAGGTGTGAAGTAACTTGCCCAACACTGGCACAGCTACACAAGTAGTTTATACAGTGTTAAATATGTAGCTTTATCAACCTTCATGAAATGTTTGTTTGTTAGTCTTTGTAGGAACTTGGTAGGTAGCAATTACCTTCTGCCAGATAAGCAACGGCTAACTAAGCTAGTTGGCTAACTTGAAAACTGGCAGCTGCAGTTAAGGCATTAGTCTATAACCATTAATATATTTCCTTCAAAAACACTGAACCTTTACTCACTTTTCAAGTCAGTGCCTGTGATGCACATAAATATATATATATATATAAATTAAACCACCTTGCTGCTGCTTTTAGAATGCCATACAGCACACTGTCCAAGAAAATCAAATTTTAGATTTACTTAAGTTTTAAGGGCAAAGTTAAAGTTCAGTTTTATTTGAAAGCAACTACCTTAATAACAATCATGCCTTGGCTGTAGCTGTAATTAGGGGCCAGATTGCCACGAGTTTTACTGGCCGAAATGTCAACTTTTCATATATTATCACATAATCTAATAGGCATATTACCATGAGCTCTGCACATTCATGCTCCCAATGGGATTGGCATTTTAATGAGCATAAAGAAGTTTTAAACTTCTTATTGGCATTGCATTATAACTGTATCTGTATGTGTTGTGTCCAGCCAGGTCTCCTTCAGTTCACTGAAATAAAAATGCAGTTCAAAGCAATTTGGCATTTTCCAATCCTGGCAGAGAATTAATTCTTAGTTGTATAATTATAGATTAAAATAAGCTTTTTTGTGGTGAAAGTTTTGCACGTTTTTAAAATACACTTTCTGATTTAATTAAAGTGAAACCGTCATCACTGTGCTGGTCCATGTTTGTGTCTGTGCCAGTATGTGGAGCCAGACATCTGAGACGCCTCTGTGACTGATAAAAATTGAAATGAACCATAATGAAGACGGACAAGAACTTGGCTCTCATTCCCTCCGCCTCCTCAGCTTTCTTCTTCCTGTCCTCTTTTTTCCTCTGCAAATAATTTCCTTCCTCCTCGCCTCCTTTTTCTCCTCCACTCATTTGAGTCCAGGTCCCAGATTCTGTAGCTGCTGACAACGTGGGTCAGTTCTATTTTCCTGTCGAACACTGGAAACCGGATTTTTGGGGGATGTCAGTGTCTTTGAATCACTTAATCAAGCAGAAGTCTCCGTAGAAATAGAATGAGAATAGAACGGACATTCCCATTCAAATCAAATTGCAGGATGGTCAGAGCGGCGGCCATTTTTATGTGTACCGTTCCCATAGGTGGTTTGCATACGATGTCACACGGTTCGATTTCCAGATGGAGGGCAGACAACAGTAGGCAGACTGCCAGCACTGCATAAATGTCTTTGATTTGCTTTGATTTGTTCCAATCGATCAAATCAGGAAAAACGAGGGGAGCGTGCCTATGTTCACTCAGCCCTATGTTGGCATATCAGTACCTCCACCCAGAGGTGTAGTGGCTAATCCTAACCCGAACATCGGGCTAAAGGAACATAGGGCCTAATTTGGATGGGGGTAAAATCATAGGGCTGAGGGAACATAGGGAACATTTAATAAAAAAAAATTTAAAAAAAAAGCTGTGAAAGTGCCCTCTAAGATAATAATAAAACATCATGAAGTGCCCTCTATGGTGAACTTTCAGTAGAAGAAATGTGATGCAGTGCTATATACACATGAACAAAACTTTCTACACACTGGTGCCCCACTGCATGCAGTTTGTGCTCTTCTTTCATTTTTTTTTCACCTGTGCCCCTCAGACATTCTTTTTTTTTTTTCTTTCTTTCCCCCGTTTTGTCCCCAGTTGTACTTGTCCAATCCCCCCGTCGATCAAGGGAGAGTTGCAGACGAGCACATGTTTCCTCCGACACGTGTGAATTCTCCAGCCGCTTCTTTTCACCTGACAGTGAGGAGTTCCACCAGCAGGACGTAGCGCGTGGGAGGATCACGCTATTCCCCCCAGTTTCCCTCCCCCCTGAACAGGCGCCCCGACCGACCAGAGGAGGCGCTAGTGCAGTGACCAGTACACATACCGGACCCTATCCAGCTTTCCCACCCTCAGACACGGACAACTGTGCCTGTATGGATGCCCGACCAAGCCGGAATATTACCACTACGCTACCCGGGAGCCCTGATGACAATATCTTGTGCAGCCATGCAAATGTAGAGGCTACATTATGTAATTTTGCATAAATTCTCCAACAGCGTTGTGTCCATCATACGCAGACGAGCACAGATCTGACTTCGGGTTCCAGCAACTTGAATCATCTTTCTACAAATAAAACGGATGCATCAGTCTGATGTTAAACAGACAATATGTTGAGGCCGGTTTTTTACTTTGCGAGTGCTCCTTGCTCCTGGCCCTGCCAACATCTCTGCAGCAGCCTTTCAGCCTCTCTCCCAGCCAAACTACACTGGCCTCTTTGAGCATCCACTGCCCACAACAAACCCACACAACCACCATGACTGCCAATATCACACAAAGACACCATGTTACTACAACCCACGGCGAGGAGATTGGGGGGGGGGGCACGGAGAGAACTCATTTGTGTTAAAAGAGGTTATTCTCACACTGGAGCTATTTTTATTTGATTCTATTTAGATGCATGCACAGTCTTGTTCATGTAACAATCGTCCGAGCACAAGCAGAGATTGACGGGAAAAGGTGGTGTGGATTGATTTTTTTTTTTTTTCCTGCAGAGAGCTGCTTGCACGTTTAGAGAGCCGCAGGGCCGAGCACGAGACCGCGCCAGGGTGACAGAGCGTCCAGAGCTGAATCAGCGGGGTCGCACGTTGTGTAATCTCTCACACAAACACACACACAGGTTAACAGCGCACGGAGAGGCGGGGTAGGAAGAGGGGGGGTGGGGGCTTTTACAAAAGAAACTTTTTTTTCCAAGAGAAGGAAACAGAGGCCCAAAGAAGTGTTACAGTTGTGGCTCTTCTTAATTTAAAGCCTCGCTGCCACTGAATGGGTCCAGTCGGCCTATAAAACTTGTCTCTTCAAATAGCAGATTCTTTAGTCTTGACAGACGTTTTGTCAGAAAAAGTTCAACCATGCTTACACACACACACACACACACACACACACACACACACACACACACACACACACACACACACACACACACAC
>JAOVVB010123115.1:0-12460 GCA_028570985.1 Heterobranchus longifilis | reverse complement strand
CATTATTATACATTATAGGCCTACATACAATGTATTACATTGTCAAACAATTCTAGAAATGAACACTGAGAAAATAATGAATAAATAAAAATAGAAATTAAAACTTAATAGCACTGTATCTCAGTCAATTGCTGACCATTTAAATAAAGTAAACTACCTAATGACACCATTTCTAAATCACCCCAAGCATCGTTTTCTGCATTATACATTCTGTGAAAAACGTTTTCATATCTGCACATGTCGGAGAACATATACGCCGATACCGATAGATACCGGTGTCTGTGACAAGTCAATATCGGCCGATATTATCAGTCTCGCTCTAATAAACAGCTATGTATATAAAAATGTGCCAGCCTGAATTTTTTATATTTTTCATGTGTGCATGTGTGTGCATGTGTGTGCATGTGTGTGCATGTGTGTGCGTGTGTGTGTGTGTGCGCGTGTGTGCGTGTGCACGTGTGTGTGTGCGCAACAGAGCTGGAACCATGACCTCACACATTGTCCCTCCTTGCCCTCTACTTCCTCCTCGTCCCCCGCTCTTTATACTTGTGTGTCTGGCGGTGTTACTATCTCTGTGGCAAATCCAGAAAGAGACCAGTGATGTCACTGTCCCGCCCTGTCAACCAACCGCAGGCCTGTTGCCATGGATACGCCTGGGTGGGCAGCAACTGCTTTCCACATCATACATTAGGAGGAAGAGCAGACATCTGGTTTCATGCGTGGTGGATCATGTGTGTGTTTGCACATGTGAACACACAGACTGTCAGAGATACAGAGACGCAGGAAGTCCAACCACACTGTGTATTTATACGTGATGTGCTGGGTGTGTGCTGTGTGTGTGATCGGAGCTTTCTAGGTACAGCTCTTCTCTTTTTCTAGTATATACTTTCAAGACGCTGAGCTGCTTGGAGGATGAACAAATCCGATTGGCTGAGGTAAGCCTCAGTGGGCGGAGCTGAAGAGTTTTTCCAAGCAGACCATGAAGGGAAGTGGCCGAAGTTTAAATCTATATAGGGCAGTTCACTTTTGACTCGCTCTCTCCCTGCTCATTTTTCCTGTCACCCTCAACATTTTGTCCAATTAAGATAAAAAGAAAAAGGAACTATACACTGAGTTTGTTAAATTGTTTAATCTAACAAATCTATAACTCTTACAATCTGCAAATATGTTTAATCTATGTCTAATATCTTCCTAATACATTTCTTTCATATAAGACTATAGAAGTGTAAAAAATAGGCTACGTCCAATTATTCCAAGGGACATACATGAGGGGGTCATCAGTATATTCTCTATCTTGTAAGGGGTCCTTTGTTGATCTATATAAACCATGTATTATATGTTTATATACTGCTCATAAATGCAAAAGTAAAGTGTTATCAGAGAAGCGTGGTGACTTTTGACAAATGCATCCTCTGATGTGGCTCATTTTTCACCAGTTCTTCTTGCGCCAGCCTTTTACACAAGTGACTACATTACTGGTTTAAAGAAAATTAGATTCATCACATGTAAGAGAACGCCAATGGATACCACTGGCCTCCACATTCAACCGCAACCACATTGAAAATCAATGAAAAGCTCAATGAATCATGGTGAAGCTAAACAAAAAAAGGTCAACACTGAGGCCAATCCATTATTTGCCCACTTCAGAAATTGCAAAGCCATTACTGAAGTTTCTATTTTACATTACTACGCACATGCACACGCACACACGCACACACACACAGTCAAAGTCACTAATTAAAGCTGTATCTGCAATCTGTCCCTAACCGTCCTCTAATACACAGGCAGAGATTTATTTGCTGTCAGGCGGTCGTCTGCTTCTTCCTGTTTCTGTGCTGAGTGTTGATCTGTCTCACAGATCACAAATAGGATGTGAGGAGTGATACTTGGCATAAAAACACATAAGGAGTGCATACGGTTCTTTGTTCCTTCCTCCTTTATGAATGATTAACTGTCCTTGGCTCACACACAAAACTAAAGATAAATTACATACAGTATCTCTTTCTATCTCTGTCCCAAGTTTTCATCTGTGCTATTGTTTACAGTTTCAACTGTACAAAGAGGCAAATTACAGCTTGTGCTGTAAGCAACATGACAGGGCAAGCACAATGGATACTACTAATCTCTACACGCAAAGTAGTCCATTAGAAGTAGCAGTAAGCTCCGTGACTTAAAGGGATAGTTTGGATCTTTTGAAGTGGGGTTGTATGAGGTACTTATCCACAGTCAGTGTATTACCGACAGTAGATGGTGGTCGGCACGCCCCCAGTTTGGAGACGCAAACATGAGTCTTGACACGGAAGCTAAGCAGCAGCCTACCGCTGTGGACAGGGCCACAGAGCAAAACATATTTTACCCACATAAAAAAATCCATATCAGTTTAAATGTACGCTATATTTAGAATATTTTCACTGCTTTACCTTTCTGTCACTCAGCCCTTTATGACGGTGAACTGAAGCCGTTGTATCGCTGTTTTTAAAGCCACCAGACTCCTTTGACGAAAACAGTAATTTTACCTCGCAGAACATGGGAGTTGCTGGTCTCCCGCTGCCTCGATCAGTTAGTTTGGTTGTTAGTTTTGTTAGTTCATAACCCTTTTAAAACACCAGTGCCACACAATAACACAAACTAACAAATCAATCGAGGCAGCAGTAGACCAGCAACTCTGCGAGGTAAAATTACTGTTTTTGTCAAAGTCTGGTGGCTTTGAATAGAGCGATATAATATCTTCAGTTCCCTGTCATAAAGGGATGTCTGACTGCAAGATAAACCGGTGACAATATTCTAAATATAGCTTACACTTAAACTGATATTGACTGTTTTTAGGAGGCTAAAATATGTTTTGCTTGGCCCCGTCCACACCAGCTTCTGTGTCGGGACTCCTGTCTGCTTCTGCAAACTGGGAGCGTGCCGACCGCCATCTAGTGATAAGTACCTCGTACAACCCCGCATCCAAAGATCCCTTTAAGATCAGATAAATGTCACATAAATGCTGAAGTCCTATATTTCACTTAGAAATGTAGGAGTAACATTTTGAATATCAGTACTTAGAAACTATACTGAAGTAGCACTACTGTTATGTTTCTCTCTTTTATGTGCACTTATCCAGCTAAGGTAGTAGCTTTAACTGTGTAGCTATCATAATAACCTAATAATACCATAACATAAATTATTTAACGTCCTTATTGTGAAGGGACTAGTGAAGGTGTTAAGAAAACATTCTGTGGGTCTGAGTATAAAATCCCAGCGTCTGATTTATAGAAGAGCTGTCTTTGAGTCAGCTCAGTCCTTGAGAAGCACTTTTCTATTAAACTAAAAGGCCTCTGTTTATAACATTGAAAGCACTGTGCAGAGTGTTCCAAGGCTGTGAGACTCTCATGAAAGAAGCACAAGTGTCTATGTAAATAGCTGTGATTTCTGAATTCTTTTTGATTAATCTGTCTGTCATTTGTTCAAGAAAAGTCCACAAAACAGCAAAAAACATCACAGTTTCTGAGAGCTCAAGGTGCTGTCTGACCAAAAGTCCAAAACCCAAAGATATTCCCTTTACAATAATATGAAACAAATAAAAAGCAGCAAATTGTCACGTTGCAAAAGCTTGAACCAGAAAACTCTTAAATTAAACTGTAGTGATTATGTATCATCATGTATTGATGTTTTGTATTTGTTGATTTGGCTCGATGTCATTGTAAATGAGGGTCGTCCCTCAATGATCTCTCGAGTATAAATAAAGGTTGAAAGGAATGAATGTATGAATGAATGAATTAATCAGTTATCAAAATTGCAGCAGCTTAATTTCTGTCCATTAAATATTTCAGCTCTGATAAAATACATATGTGCATCTTAACCCTATAATGTCACAATCATGATATGTTGCTCTAACATTAACAAACTAGAAGACTTTAAAGGAATTTAATAAAACCGTATTTAAAGTTGGGAAACCAAGATTAGTTTTCAGTACCTGACCAAAATGAAATATGGTAACAATTTCTCCTTCTGTTCCTGAGTTATGGTGTTGAATAATGGCCAGGAAAGCATGTTTGCGGAACATTATGATGTCAAAGTGAAGTTGACTCAAAATCTAATCAGTTCTTCCGTGAGTCCAAGTGGACGTTTGTGCCAAATTTGAAGAATTTCCCTCAATGCATTCCTGAGATATTGCGTTCACAGGAATGGGACGTTCCGACGGATAACCCAAAAACATAATGCCTCTGGCCACGGCTGTCGCCGGCGCGGCGGTATAAAAATAAAGTCTGCTTCAAAACTAAATGCACCCTAATGGTATAATGCAATTCAGATTCTGAGAAAGTGTTGTCCATATAGGGAATTTACTGTCTATTTTACACATTTAGTTGACATTCTCATTTGGACTGACTTTAAATGAGAGCAACAGTTTAATAGGCTTAAATTATAAGACTGTAAAATCAAGCCCAAAGTAGGGCGTGCAAGGATAAAAGCCAGATCACAAACACTCCAGTAAGCCCAAGGATTGACAAGACATTTGTGTTTTTTGTTGAACTAAATGGCTGTGACTGAGTACCCTTTCATTCCACTGTATACACAACTTATTTTGCTTGAAAAGATTTGTTTTGACATCATGATCGACGAGCAAATCGCAAAATGTTTTTTTATAGGTGCGGAACATGAACGGAGTTTATTGTAAACTGGGACTTTGGTTTAGAGCTGTGTTGGATCGGACTTTATCTACAGTAGACATCCAACATGAATCATGGTTGTGTTGTGCTCTTCAATCCAGTCTGTCCTAACACAGTGTCTTGGTCTGAATTATGTCGCGTTCAATGACTTTGTTTTGTTAGGTACGATGTAGGTGTTAGTTCGTTTTCCCTTTAGCTCGAGCTAAAATAGTTTCTGAAATGCGGATAAGCTCAGAAATAAGGACTGCCTCACACTTTTCTGGTCGGTTAAAAAACTATGTGCTCTCATCCTGCCACTGTGAGGAAAAAGACAAATATTCTTAGAACGTTATGTAACCTGATACAGGGCACTTCACTGGGCTTGTTGCAATAAGTATAGTTTGCTGTTGCCAAACTGCCTGCTGGACCTCATGTATCCTACCGTTCAGTCTCCATGTGTCTCGACAGCACAGTTTAGAACAGAGGTTTTTTCTGGTATGGTAACTGATTGATAGTCAGACAAGATTAGATGAAACATTATTGATCTCCTGTGGAGAAATGAGGTCACTGCAGCAGCAGGATTTAGCAGGGAAATTAAGATTAATAGTCTTAGCACATAGCCTCCATAAACAGGGGAAACAGATCATTGTGTGACTATGTAAATGTGTGATACTAATAAATGTAAAGGAATAGTTCGACATTTCCTTTCTTGCCGGGAGTTAATTGTAAAGATATACCACTCTAATTTGTGTTCAGTAAATATAAAGCTCCAGTCAGCAGCTGGTTAGCTTAGCATGAAAACTGGACTCAGGACTGGAGTCTTGTTGTCACCTTGAGACTCCATGAAGCTATTGTATGAATTTAGACCTACTTATGCCTCATTTCCACTCCACTCAACTCAACTATCAGGTGCTTTTCTCTATTTCGTTTTCCACTGATAGTGCCCCGTCAGCGTCGGCAAACTTTTGCGAATGGAAAACCAAAAAAGAGCGAGTCGAGCTGAGAGAAGCTGTGCCGTACCACGCAGTGGAAATGCAGCATTATAGTCCTTACTAATACAATGGTATGGTGATGGTTGGGGTAACTAAGTAAGTATAAATACATAAAGAGCTTAAGGATACATTATTGCAAATGTACAGGATCTTCTTGCTACAGTTGCTGACTTTTTATCAACGCTGATACAAACTTGCATGTCTTAAATTATAGTACACATTCTGATTTCTGGAGAACACAAAACAAAACTTCTCCTAATGGCTCCTTAACGAGTTGTCCTGTTAGCTGTGACACGACACACGCTGTATAAAAACCACGCTGCTCCCCTGCAATGATGGCTTCATCTGCATGGAGCAATAATCCAAAAGTAGCACGGTGTGGGTACGGGTCACATTGTGAGAGGGCCTGCTGTATCCCTCTCTCTGTTTACTTAGCCTGTCCATGTAATGATAGGGATATCTGTAAAACTACCACTGCTGCTGCCACACTCTCTCATTCTGTCCGTTTGTTCTCCAGGCTCTGCAAAGTAAGCGTCTTCTGCTGCACACAATGGCTGCTATTTCTTCACCGCTTTGTCGCTTTGTCTGCTCCTCAAGTTGGGTTACAACCGTACAAAATGCCTCTATTTCCTCTCTTTTTAGGTATTTGGCCTTAGGTATTTGTATGAAATAGCTTGGACAAAGATTACACTGTTTGCTCTTTTTTCCCCCCCGTCACTTTATGTGACTTCCAGTTTAAGGCCAACAGCAGGCAACACAAAGAATCTGCTGTTGTCCTTATGTCTTTGTTTCTTATGCGTTTTCCAGTACGTTTGCATAATTGTATGGATAATCTGAAGGGATGCTTGTTCTTTTTTTTTTTGCTTCTTTTCATTTTTTTTCCTTCATGCATTTAAAGCACAGTAGCACTACAGTTGTTCTCCATAAGGCAGATGCAGCTCTTCCTCCTCCTTTCTCTCTCTCTTGTTTATGCGTCCTCCAGTGCATGAAGTGATACGAGCGTCTATAAAAGAGCTGCTGCCTTGTCTTTGTCACTTTCTGCCATTAAAATGTCCACCGGTGCATGTGTTATTAGTCTCGCAGCCATAAAAGGGGGAAGGACAAGACGTCTAAGGCTTCTGTGCTTCGAGTTACAAGACAGCGGAATCTGTTTCAGAAACGTTTATAGGTGGTAGGTGTAGTTTTCATGGAAGTCCAGGTTTATATATGATTAAAACTTAAGTCTCCCAATCTCTCACACACGCACACTCGGCAATCCAATCACCGGAATAAATGTCTGCAAACCACGCCACTACGCTTTCACTTGTCACTTTTACATGCTAAACTATACACTACAGTCGCAGTTTTGTAAATTC
The DNA here is from genome assembly GCA_028570985.1 of Heterobranchus longifilis. NCBI lineage: Eukaryota > Metazoa > Chordata > Actinopteri > Siluriformes > Clariidae > Heterobranchus > Heterobranchus longifilis. Next base: position 5,479 of record JAOVVB010123115.1, on the reverse strand, counting down.
GAACAAAATGTAAGTTTAGGCAACAAAACTAGGTGGGTATGTTTGGGTTAAAATAAGGATGTTTGTTATGTAAATGACATAAGTTACATAATCAATGTAAATAACAAAAATCAATGGTTAAATTAACATAACTTATTTGTCCCGACCCCCTCCACCTCCTGATGAGAAACTCAGCTCGTGTGCATGTGATCTGAATATACGTCACTTTATAAATATTGATATTGATATGTATGAAACATACAGACGTAACATATCTGTGGTTTGCAGAAACTTACAATACCAACATTTTATTCTGGCGACTGGGCTGCACGCAGATAATGCAGTGTCCCTATTCGTCCCGACCATTCACCTCTGTCCCTATCAGTACTGGAAAGACTCCGGTTGCCCGGGTTACCAGATATTCTGGGATGGTGTCCCACAGAGTGTAAATATAGATGCCACACCCTCTGCCTGAAATGCACACACGCACTCACACGCACGCGCACACACGCACACGCACACACACACACACACACACACACACACACACACACACTGTCTGTCAGTGTCCTGTCCTGTTCAAAATATCTAAATGGAAATATCAACCACCTCTCAGTTGATTTTCGATTTCCAAAGTGCGTTTTCAACAGCGCAGAACAAAATGCCTCTGGATAGAGCTACAACCAATCAGAGCAACAAAAGTGAGGTGGCAGGTATCAGCCAATCAGCACCTTTGTTTTGGTTTCGCCTACAACACACACACCACCGTTATGTGCCGGTGTTCTGTCGATATGTGATCCCTATCGAGATGTGCTACATCAGCGGTTCTGCACATTGAAATACGCTACCCCTGAAATCTTAAATAACTGAGTATCAAAAATATCAAAAAAGTAGTAAATATAATCAAATTATTCTTACAGTGCACTTACCCATGTTTGTAATCAAACAACATGAATAAAGATGTCATATTACTGACGGAAATACACAAAAACCCAGCCGTGAGGTTTCATTTTTAGTTTGTGGTGAAAGTGGCTGACAGGGAAAAAACTGGTGACCTGGTCGCAAACTTTCTCTAATTACTGCCACAACATACGTTAAAATGTTTCTGAAAACATTTTAGGCGATAAATAGGCAATACAGTAACATAATCTTGATTCATATTTGATCAGCACTGTCCAGTTTGACCGTTTGGTTTCGTGCCTGGTGTGTGTTGCGCTGGACGGACATTCTGTAACTACATTCTAGCATGAGGCATGTTCCATAACTACATTCTAACATGACAGTCCTCTGCCAGTCATCGTCTTAAACCCGCCCCATATGAAATATAATGGTTGTGATTGGATCTACAAGTGGAAATCTGTTTGAATGGCAGAGAGGCCAGAGGGAATCTGCGAGAGTAAACGAAACATTGGCTCAGCAGGTAACGGCTGGTTTCCAGGCTACATGACATCACGCCCCAAATGAAAAATAGTAAAATAGTTTTGTGTGACTGAAGACACTCCTTAGACTCCCACACGTGTGCTCTTTGACATTTTACCGACTGGAGAAGATTGTTTTCTGAAAGCCTTGAGAATTTAATCCCAGACAGCTGAGCTCCTCGTAAAGCAATTTCCAGCACACATCTGAGACACTGACTCACAGTGGTAATTGCTTCTGCTGCATAGCGTATGTAAAAACAAAGAAAAAAAGAAAAAATGCCAGGTTATCCGATCCTTGCTAAACTTTGAGTCTGTGGAGAATATGACCTCACAGCGAGTGTGGATGGTTTTTCAGATTATATTTGGATAGAATCTGTATACAACTGATACATAAAAGGCTGTTACTTAGAATCATGGCCAAAACAAAACAAGGGACGGTTGTATCACGAAGAATCCAACACCAATTTAGTCAAAAACCTACTGAGAAAGTGAGGCATTTAATGATGGGTGGTTTTGTGGTTGTGGATACTGAAGCTTTGTGGTACTTTAATTTTTTTTCTGCTGCCTCTTGAAATAAATAAAGCAGGATTTGGCAACACTCTAAAAAAAAAAAATGAAACCAGACCAAAAACACATGACAGCGTAGCACAGTCACTGATTATCTTTGTGGTTTTAATTGCTTTTGTAAGTTTAAACCACAATCTGCAATATCGCCTCTTTGAAAAAGCGTCCCGGACAACAAGTCTATTCAACAGCGGCTGAATGAAGTGATTCACACGACGTCGCTCCACAATCACAACTGTACTTTGCCCTACAATGCTCTCTCTTTGACCATTCACATGCCGTTCTGTTTATAGCGGAGCGAATGTTATCCTGGTGTTACGTGACGACGTCTGATGTTGATGTTATTCCGGCGCTGGTGATAAGCTACAGTAGCTGCCGGCTAACAGAGTCTCTTTTCATGCAGAGATTTGATAGATGAGGAGGTGCAGCGCGCGCCGGACTCACTGATGCCAAACTGACCCCGAGCCTAATTTTCGGAGCGTGCTTTTATCTCTCAATCATCGCTCGAATCCATGAACTATGAAGTAATAAATCTGCATTTTGGCTGATTAACTTCTTGTCTGCCTTGCCTTCCGCTGCACTTTTCTGTGTCACATTTTCCTCTGCTCACGGTAGAGGAACTACCACTGCACCACTGCACGGTGCCAATAGTTTCGACTGCTTTAGGCTGTGTTTCTTTCTGTCTTGCCAAAAACACACCAGGGAAAAATCCCATTTACAGGCTTTTCCTCTTCACTTTTAATTTCCCGGCATTTTAACAACTTTCAAGGGCGTTCTTGTCCATGCATACGTTATTACGCAAGGTCAGCATGTTTCCAGGGCCTGCCATAACATCTTTTTTTCAGTACATGAATACACGGAGATATGCACACAAACAGGCATGTAAGATATAGTTCAGTCTTGTGGCTATGGCCTCCAGTCCACCAGAGAGCAGGCATGGTGCACTTTCATTTAATTTCACATCAGCTTTCACTGTTAATTCATCACTTCAGGATAAATCGTATTAATTTTCTCTATTGTATGGCCTGTGGACAGCTTCTAAAAATCTAAAGCCGCACAGTTGTATGCCTTTTCCAACCACTCAGTTGTAGTTTACATCCATGTCTGTCCAGACTCATGTCATATATGTAGTGACGACTTTGAAGGAATTTAATAAAAGGTATTACGTGTATTTATTGGTGAAATGGAAGTTATCACCATATTGACACGTATGATTCCAGTGAAAAATTTCCAGTGAGAAACCTGCCGTCTTCACTCAGAGACTATTTTTTTACAGAGAAACCAAAGAGTTGTGCTGGACTACCAGAGCAACGGGACAGAAGTTGAGTTATAGCCATGACAGACAATCCTTCAAATATGAATGTTGCTGGAAAGAATCTACAAATTCTAAAATGTGGATGCTTCACACACATCTTCAACCCGGGAGCACAGAAGATCTAAACAATCACCACAGTTTCAGGGTGGGCACCTCAGATTATTTATTCCTACAAGCGCAATAATGCAACTCTGCAACAGCCTGACTCTCTAAACCACGCTGCACTACTGGCTCTACTTGCTCCTAGTACTGGACACTATTCTTTAATTATGTGTATAAAAGTATTTATGTTTGTTATATGTATCTATTTTAATATTTTGTATGTTATACTCAGAGATGGGCCCAATCTCCACTCTCACAGACTTTCAGGTGCGTTCACGGTAAGTGTGTGAGGGATCTTGACATTTCGAGCCCTTAATGAACACTTTCCGTAAGTCCACATTTCTGTGGCTAAGGGAATTACCCACAATTCATAACGTTGTGACGTTAAAACACGGAGTTACCGGGGGAAGCCCTTATACATCCATGGGGAAGCCCTGAAGCGTTTAAAAAAAAGGTAAACGAGGAGGATTGTCACATGGTTATTCAGCCTGGTATATTTAATTTCAAATAAAGGTATCTCGTACCAATTCAGTATCCGACCAAATGTCTCTCCTGTTCCTGAGTTATGTCGTTGAATAACGACCAGAAAAGTGTTTTTTTGCAGAACATTATGAAGTCACAGCGAAGTTGACCTTTGACCTTTGTGGTATAAAATGTCATCACTTCATCATATCAACCTATGTGACATTTGTGTGAAATTTTGTCATAATTAGCACATGGTTTTGTGAGGTCACAGTGACCTTTGACCACCAAAATCTAACCAGTCCACCCTTGAGTCCAAGTGGACGTTTGTACCACAGCTATCACGTTCACGAGATTGGGACGGACAACTCGAAAACATATGCCTCCGGCCACGGCTATCGCCGGCGTAGAGGCATAAAAACATGACCCCAAAATGCTCGTCCTGTCTCAGAGAAGACAAGGTGCAGCCCTGGCCAATTCTCACACCCTGCAAATGGAAAACACTCACAGCCCGAGTATACAAAACATCACGATGGCAAGAGCTGGCTGGCACTTTATTCATAGGAATGATGATCTCATGCCCCAACTTCATTTGGGAATAAGTGACTATCTCACAGCAATGCTTGATGGGGACTCAGGAAGCTCCTCCCAGAGACACAAACGCAGGAAGTGCCCACAGAATCACATCACTCTCTTTTTTTTTTTACACCTTTTTCAACCTTCTCAATATCTCACTCCCTTCCTCTGGCAATGACGCCCTGCTTTCACTTGCCTTTCTTTCTGTTTCTGCTTTATTGCTTTCCCTGTTTCCTTTCTCCAGCTCTCATTTCCTATAATATCTCCCTCATCTTTGTGTCTCCCTCTTCATGTATCCTTCTCTGTCTTCATTCCTTGTCAGCTCTTGTCGTATCTGCTTTTAGACGTATGTGTACAGTAGCTCTTGGTGTTTGTTTTCACACCGGTGCACGGAGAAAAATGTAGAATTTGCTCTAAGGTTACAGAACTGCTAGATTCCTGAGCTGCCCTGCAGAATATCCCACACCTCCAATCCTTCTCCAGTTACAGTGTGTGTGTGTGTGTGTGTGTGTGTGTGTGTGTGTGTGCGTGCTGAGCCACATAGTCGCACAAAATTAGAGCTCTATACTGGGACTCTGGTTTGATGGTTTGACTATGGCTGATGTAATTACTATTGTTGATGTCCTCAGTGTTTGATATAGCTATAAAACTTTCTAATGTCCCAGTTCTTGATTTGTAGCATCACATGCGGCGCATACTGTATGCTACTGACATTTTCATATTCTTATCTTAACTTTCTCTTCCTTTTTTTCGTACGCTGGGTTTGTACGAGTGTGCCACGTCAGGTTCAGCAAACGCTCCTAACTTCAGATAACTGTGTAAATGTCCTGCGTAAACATGATGCATGCAGCCGTGCACGTGTTCACGAGAGTCGCACATTAGCATATTTACCGCCCCGATAACACCATATAAGGCTACGTGTCCTGCGGCATATTTGCAGAAGTGTTCATTCATGAAATGGCATCAAAGCGTAAAAAGAAGAACTTTACGAGCTCTGAGACTGAAGTCCTGCTTTCAGAGATCCATAAAGGAAAGTTTATATTTGAACAGCGTCAGCAGTGGA